>JACGAQ010000333.1:0-169090 GCA_014119065.1 Orius insidiosus | reverse complement strand
ATTTCAAACCGTTTCGTTTCGATGAATGGACATGGCGCCCATCTAAGAACGCGGTAGGGATCCGCCCCGTCAAGGAAAACTCAATAGGCAGTCAGGGTGCCGAGATATAGCACTTAAAAAACCCGGTTTTTCGCCTTTGGCCTGTTCTTCTTTTTCTCTAGTCAGGGCTACAGCCTCTCCTAGTGCACCGATTCTTGAAATTTTGCACAGAGGTTCCTTCGATTTGAGCCAGTGCCTTTTTAAAGATTGAACCATTATCTCAACCCAAAAAAAAAGTCAGGAATAAAACTTAAATCTGAGGGTAATTCTCCCACTTTGACGAGAGCCTGGGGAAGGGACCAATCAACTTGAAATTTCGCACTAAAATTCCTTTTCGTTTAACTTTTGCCAATGCCTTTTAAAAAAGTTTACCCATCTACCCCCCCCCCCCCCCCTCAAAAAATGTATGACTTCTAAAAGTCTTTTCAATAGTAATAATTTAAACTACAAAAATATATTATGATATCGCTATCAAAAACACTCCGTGTAAAAACACCCCGCCTCGCGAAAACCCTTATACAGCAGCCAGAAAAAGTTATGATATCAACTTCCCCACCCTCCGATGTACACTATAGAGATAAGGAGAGATTAATCGCCCGTGCTGCCGTTTTCATAGCTTCCCTTGGCGGCGTCGCGAAATGCTTGTTATCAGGGAGAACACGGTTTCTAAAAAATGAACGGAATATGAAGGAGGAAGTCCTGCGAAAAGCCTGTAAACAGCTTTTCAGGGATTAGGGAGTTTAGACCAATCTATAACTTATCATCTAACTAATCAGTAATCACTCGATTATTCATTTTAACAAAATAAGTTGAGGGCAATTTCGAAATGTTCGACCGATCACCTAAGAAAAAGCAGTAGTTGTTCGCAACGGATTTAATAGTTTTAGACAATTCGCAACATGCTCCTAACTAATCTGATGTCATGATTAATATATTCACATCTGTTAACAAGCGTTACGCGAAGTCACCAAGGGGAGCTTTAAAAACGGAGTACGGGTGCTCTATCTCTCCTCTTACTCTACAGTGTACATCGGTTGGCGGGGAAGTTGATACCCCCTTCTCAATATTGCCCTTATCGTTTGATCTGTGAACTAGACATTGCAAACATAAAAAATTAAAAATTTTAACAGACTCATTTATTTTTTAATATTCAACTTTGTTTGCCTGAAGATTCCAACTATCACAAAGTCAAGCATCTTCGCATTCTCCATCACGAAATGATGTCGTTAACGGCCTTATTTCTAGTCAAAACCCTAATTTTTTATTTTAGAAATAAAAGTTTACGGTTTCTTCAAGGATTTTTTTTTCTTTAAGATGCACAACTACAAAGCCGCTCTAGTTTTTCATGAATTTTGGTCCGTATGAAAATTTTCATAAAAATACCGCTAATTTTCATTTCGGGAATGAAATTGGGGTTCTAACTTAAATAAGACCATCAGCGACGACATCGTGATGCCAATGCAAGATGCTTAAACTTATTAAACATAGTTGGAATCTTCGGACAAAACAAGTTGAATAAAAAAATTGACTCTTACGTAATTATTAACGGATTTTAGAGCGAAAAACGCTGAATTTGGCTTTTTTTTTTTTTTAAGTTGTCGGAAACGGTCCCCTCCAATCAATCCCAATGGGAAATGGAATCTCCCAAGGTGAAAAACTCTTTTTTCCCTCCTCCCATGTGTTCAACTATCCTGGATTTGAGGAATAGAAACTAAGTTTCATGTTTCTACTACAATTTTCAACAGGAAAAATTCAAAGATGATACGAGTCACAGCCTACCTTTCATAAACCCAAACAGCTTTTCACACAAAATTATTGAGGGTAAAATTATTTTATGGATGACAGCCTAAAAAATTTCACCATTAATTTTTGTATTTGATTTTTTTCATTTAAACTTCATGAACAAAATTAAGCTGGCGCAGTGTCCAATGCTGTCCACTCGAGTACATCTTTGACATATTTTGAGTGGAGGCCGACTAATTTTCGTCGCAAACAATAGAAGATCCCGACATTGGGAGTCTACTTGTAATACCCGAAGAACTTTTCAATAGATTTACTATTTTTGTCATAATTAAGTACAAAAACAGTATATCAATCATTTTGGTAGAAACTTTAACTATATTTCAAGAAATACGGACTAAAATTGATTATATAAATAATTGAAGTAAATATATTGATTTCTTTAGCTGGATATGCCCATTTTGGGAGTTGAAGAATAACTTTACTCATTAAAGTTACAGAGAATAAAAGGCCGATCCTACGCCAGTGGTGGAGGTGGAGGAAAATGAGGCAAAGTCACAGATCGCCTCCCTGCTCTCCCCTCCCCCTCCCCCTTCCTACCTGCCCTACCCTCGTCTTCCACTACCCCCCTCCCCCTCCCCCTGCCCTACCTACCCCCCTCGCCTACCATAAACCAAGTCTACCAACATAAAAAATTTTTCTTCTGCTCCGAGATTCGAACCCGAGTCTCCTGCATGGGAGTCTATCACCTTATCCACTACACTACGCCGTCTTATTGTTCATCATTACTAATTAATGGATGATAGACTCCGACCCCTCGCCCTTCCCTGTCCTCTCCTACGTCATCGAGAGTGTCAACAACCCCGCCTCTCCCTCGTGAAACTCTAGGCGACTATGGGAAATCCGATCGTCTAGACATTTTTTCTCCTTTATTCAATAAAACTTAAATAAAATTAAAATAAACTTGAAGTCGGCTCCATATTGGTTCTCTAAATGCCAAAATCCTCGTAGGTAGGGTCAAATCACCTTTTACCAGAAACAGCTCCAAACCAATTTGAAGGACTCTCATAAATGGAAAGGAAAGAAAGAAAGAAAAAAATTCAAGACAAAGAAAATTTATTTCCTCATTCAGTATTACAAATATTTATTTTTCTTTACCGATAAACTCCACATTAAAACACTGTCCAATTTTGCCGAGGTAAAGCAACGACACTTGTTCAACCGATTTTTGGTTATACGCCTCTATGTCCTTTTCCTCGAAGTTCTCCCGATACGTCGTGGTAAGAAGACTCGAAAAACTTCTCCTTCTCCATCCTCCAATGTGGCGATAATCGATTTGCCAAATTTTGTTTCCATCATATTGATTTCCTGCATCGGGTACGGATGTCCGGTTTTTAACGTATCCATTTTCTTTATTTCTTTTATTTTGGAAGCCGAGTTTAATTGCTCGAGAAACGCCATGATCTATTCAAGAGAGAAAAAAAATTAGACAAAATAAATAAATAAATAAAATAATAGAATAAATATTTGACTAACTTACCGAATTGGAAGGGGAAGATCTGTCTTGGATAAATCTCAACTGTAGAATGGATTGGTGGGAGGAGTGCTGACGTTATATAATCAAAGCCCCCTCTTCACCAAAATTGAGGAGTGGGGGGCAACGTCATCAGCTTGTAACACCGGAATATTTTCAATTTCCAAAAATTTTATAATTAATAATTGCTTTAATAGGGAAATACACTCATTTATGCGATTGAAGAAAATGGTCAAATTATTAAACTCCGACTTGAAGAAGTTAACAGTCTGAGAACGCGGAATGTATCCGGGAAATTCGTATAGGTGTAGCCAAAAGTAACGATTCTCGCTCGCTCTCTCTTCTCCAACGAAACCGAAATTTGTTCCAAGTCAAAACGGCCACCATCTTTGCGTTGAGAAAAGAACTCGTTTATCTTTTCCGATAATTCAATTATTTTCACCCAGTCCCGTTCATTAATACACACAGCACTTGAATTTCGGCACATTAACACCACATAAGGATCGAGGAAGTTTGATGAAAGGGAATATAACCCAACTATCGCATGTTTCCTCTACCTAGCCTAAAATGAGTAGAGAATGATAACCCATCCATACTCTTTGAATCTATTTCGTCAACTGATTTACGGGAAAAAAAAGATAGTTTATCCAGCCCCCCCCCCCCAACTGCGAACAAGCACAAGCATGTTTCGTTTCTATCAAAATTATTTGTGGGTATTTGAGAGGAAAATAAATACATAAAAAAAAAAAATTAATTAATTAATTAAGCAATTTTATTTAAAAAAAAAATTAATCAATACATGGATAAAGAGTATACAACATTTGTTCAATTTCAAACAATTCAAAGCCAAAATTATTACAACGGCAAGTATCCGGTCCTGAAGTCACCTGCGGATTACTCCATACGCACTGGGTGTAATGGCCGTTTTCGGTTTTAGTTGTCCAAAGCGAGGCTCTTTTCTCTAATTCTTCAATCTTCTTATTTAGACCAACGTATGTCGAAGCAAAGGGATGATTGATTTTTACATTTTCATAATCATTAAGAAAAACACCAAATCGAGGATTTTTTCGAATGGTCTTAACTCCTCCATGTTACTTTGCAAACTAATCAAAATAATAATTTTTCTTTATATTTTCTATTTTCCTACGATCTGAATAATTGATCTTACTCAGCGATCGAGCTCAGACTTGTCTCTGTCAGTGACCGCATCTCAGGTTAAACAATGAAGGGGAGAAAAAAAAGTGTCAGCATTTCAATAGAATTTATTATTACGTTAAACTCGATTTATCAATCCATGAATTTTGGGAAGAGTCCAAACCTAACCATTTAACGAAATATCTATCCCCTCGCCTCTTAAGCACTTTCTCAACTAAATAAACGTCTGGATGTTTAACCTTAAGAATTTCTTCACCATAAAATACGCCTTTTATCAAATTGCCCTCTTCGTCTTTCAAATTGTACGTAAACGGCTGAGTTCGATTAACTTTACAAACAGTGAAAACCTCTGTCCCCCAAGAAGGTGTATACCCTTTTGAAAATTGATGTTTAAACTTTGAAATCCTCACACGGTCTCCAACCATGAATTTCGGCTTGGTTTTTTTCCTATTGGAAATCACACCGCGACAAGAATACTGTTCAATTAAACTCTTCTCGTTTGAGCTATTTACAGAATCTGGTGCCATTCCGATACTCCGATGAAATTTGGCGTTGTACTGCGCTACTATCCTCGGAACTATTTTCACCCATTTTTGATTACCCTGCAAACTAAACTCCAACCACAACATCGCTTCAATGTTCGAATCAAACGTTCGGCCATGAAAGCCTTCATTCCACTAAAAGTGCTATAATGATTGATAGAATGCTGTTTCATCAACTTTTTAAACTCCTTGTTGTAGAACTCCTTTCCACAATCAGTTTGTAAATTTCTCACATTCGACGCCGAAGCTGGGATACCCTCAAGAATTTTTCGGAAAGCGTCCGTAACAATCCTAGCGCTTTTCCTTTTTATAGGTGCAGCAAAGGCCTTCTTGGAAAAACAATCAATCACTACCAATATGTATCTATATCCCATATCAGGGTAACGAGTCATATCGGCTAAATCCGCCTGATACATTTCGTTAATCCCCCGCAACGAAATATGACGACGTGGGTAGTTTTTACGAGCGGGAGTATGGAGCTCTCTAACGACATCCTCTCTCACTGACGTCATCATGCGTACTAAGAAAAAAGAAAAAAAATTCAATGAATAATATGCGCCTCCCTCAACTCCTCAATTATCGATAAAATTTCGTTATCATGGCCCGTGTGGCCCGCAGCTCTAGAACCCCACAGCAATCGAAGACGGTCCACTAATTCGTTTGGATCATCCCAAAACTCAACACGAGGTTGAAGCAGATCCATATACGCCTCTCCTCTCTTCTTCTGCCCTAGCAAATTTTTAATAATGTTGCAGTATTTGGCGCTTCTATTTGAATTTATGGGAAGAGACTCGGAATATCCCTTTCTGGCTGCACTCGTATCGATCAGTATATTTTTGTAATTTTGCAAGTCCGAGTCCGTGACCAGCTTCATTTCGGGATCCTTCATAAAAATAAGTTGATAAAGACCTTCGCTTCCGGTATAAGTCTTCCCTTTAACGTGGATATCGTTTCCAGACACGCTTACCGGAGAATCACCTATCATCCAACCGTTTGAGACAAAACGAATGCCATACACGTTGTCGTATGAGTCTGACTTCTTTAACAGAAACTGTTTAATATACTTCCTAGGAAGCTCGCCAAAATTGAACAAATGTTGATCGACATCTACATCATCATCCTTAGAGTTTTCGAATGCCGATTGCACTTCTTCCAACGGCGACATGGACAGCGTAAACGATATATCTTCTCTTCTTCCGCTTTCGTCCAAACTTGGATCGCAACTCGCTGTTCTCGTAGCCATCCTTCTCTTCTTAGACCTCTTTGCAGGCAATTTAGACCGTATGGAGTGTCGATACGAGATCGCACGAGGGTCTCCTCCCCCTCCTCTTTTACAATAGGTGTTGAGAACGATAATTTCCTCTTCCTCGACGACTTCAAGATGGGTGATAAAGCCTGCGCAAATTCTTCAGACCTTGTGCCATCCTCCTCCTCGAATAGAGACGAGATTTCTTCGGTTGGATCTCCTCCTCCTCCGTTTTCATCCAACATCAATTCGTCGTGACAAGGTTTTCTTCTGAGAAGTCGTTTGTCTTTTTCTCTTTCATAACCTGCACGAGTTCGTTGAGAGGTTTCACTATGGGTTGCGATCTTTCTTCTATTAGAGTTTGAAAATCACGTTTATTCTCTCGCAATAGCTTATGCTTCATTCGAATCGAGTCGCTAACTCGAATGATTTCATTTTTCAAAGCTCTTTCGTCGCTCATTTTGAGACTTCGACTGAACCAGATCTCGCTATTACATCCCCTCTTATAGCATAATGAACTCGTTAAATCCACGTCTGTAGCGACCGTCGTTTAATTCACGCGTTTTATCAATAACCAGAAAGCCGAATTTATCCTTCCAGCACTGTGCGCACATCTCTTTAAATTCCTCAAACTTCATATCCGTGGAGACGTTTTCTTTGTAAACGTGAATTAAATTCAACTCGTCCATCTTGAACAAAATTAAGAAATTCGCGTTATCCCTAATAAGCTGTTTAGGGACACGAGCAAAGGACTGACAGAGGTAAAACGAACTTAAACCTCTATGTCTCCCTTGACAGAAATAATCTCTTATCCTCTCTTGTTTATCCGTGATAACATCGTCGAAAATGAACACAGAGTCCGGCTTCGACTCTTCCGGCCTTATCACCTCACAATTGTCCGAATACGTAAAATATCCAATTTCCGGTAGTTTCTTCATGACCTCTTCTAAAAACGTGTACTTGGGCTGACTTAACGATTTGCTATAAATGTAAATATTATCAAAACGTAAACCTCATTGTCAAAAAGCAACGTTAATATTAAGTTTGTTTTTCCGCAAGCGCTCGGACCGGCGATTATGCATCTTATTGTGTCTGGGAATAAAGGTCCGTGTGTGGGGTTTCTTATCTCACGCCCAACTATTTTATCCCAAGAGCCGACCTTGAGATAACCACCCGAGACTTTCCGGAACCGCATAAGTCTACGTCTGGAGTGTAAATGAAGTTGAACTTCCGCGCGATCTCTTATATATATTAGGATGAGACGAACAGGTATCAATCAAGTTTCTGCAACCGAAGGAGTAACATCATGACGTCGTCTTCACGAAAACAAAGTGCTTATTCTACTTCTTCTTCTTCTTCTTTCTCTTCGA
The DNA here is from genome assembly GCA_014119065.1 of Orius insidiosus. Lineage (NCBI taxonomy): Eukaryota > Metazoa > Arthropoda > Insecta > Hemiptera > Anthocoridae > Orius > Orius insidiosus. Next base: position 161,464 of record JACGAQ010000333.1, on the reverse strand, counting down.
AGGGGCGAAAACCTCGCCGCCCGCGAGTAAAAGGTGGAGATCTAAAATCGCTCATTAAAAAGGCTAAGGATTCGTTAAAAAATCTTGACCCGACTACGTCCCTCCCGGAGCAAATAGGAGTCGCCTTACGTATACTTAAAAAGAACGTGAAAAACAAGTTTGCTAAAAAACCTCGAGTCTTACAGGTACCAAAACGGGGTGGTTTTTTACCTTTCTTATTAGCCGCTCTACCTGCTTTATCAGCTGTTGGTTCTCTGTCTGGAGGGGCGGCGGCGATTGCAAAGGCGGTGGTCACAGCAAAAGACGCTAGGGACCGTCTCGAGGAAATGAAAAGACATAATCACAAAATGGAGGAAGTCGCACTCGGTAAAGGTGTCTACTTAAGACCCTATAAAAGCGGCCTCGGTCTTTTTGTCTCTCCAAAAAACTTGTAATACGACTGCCTGAAAGGGCCTTAACTGATAGCGACCTCTACCGACTCATTAATAAGCTTCAAATACCTTTCTTTCGCGGGATATTTATGCGAGATTCACTTCCGAGAACCCACCACGTACAACGGAAACAGGGATAATAAACCTGATAGCTCAACGGGTCCCGGAACGCATTGGGTCAGCTACTATAAAAAGGGACGTACGGTTTACTATTTCGATAGTTTTGGAAATTTACCTCCCCCGAAAGAATTTATAGATTACATACTCTCCTTATCAGACAGTCGTCTTTCGATAAAATTTAACCGTGATCGCTTTCAAGAATATAATACGGTAGTGTGTGGCCATCTCTGTCTATTGTTTTTAATTCTGCATACCCTATAAAAAGAAAACGTAATCTCGAGAGGTCGTTCATTATGTCTTTCACCTTATCTTTCTCAGGACGTACGTCACTTCTTTCCGAGGATCACTTTCCCCCCATTCACTTAGACGACCGTTATCAATGGGTGGTCGGATTACTCTCTTTCGAGTCCTTTCATTCGATTCCAAATATTGACCATCGTAATTGCGCGATACAGATCGGTAATGTTCGTCATAAAATTCCGGAAGGGTGTTATGAGATAACGGACCTCAACAACACCATAGTCAAACAACTCAAAGAGAAAGCCGAACGCGATAAAAAGAGGCACCGTATTTCTCCCTTTCTTTTAATCCGAATACGTTAAAGACCGAGTTGGTTTGTAGCGAGGAGGTTCGGTTGGGACCGTTCCCAAGATCAATCGGAAAACTCCTAGGGTTCGCTGACCGCGACAGGTTAGCCAAAAGCCCGGCGGTAAATGTTTCGTCATCCGTAGTTCAGATTTTCGATATGGCAACACTGTCAATCGAATCGAATATCGTTGGTGGCTCCTATAGAAACGGCAAAACCGCTCATATCCTTCATCAGTTCTACCCAACCGTTCCACCTGGGTATAAAATAGTAGAACGACCCTCGACCGTAGTTTATTTACCTCTCATAACCCGAGTAATCGACAACGTTACGATAAAAATAGTCGATCAAAACGGAGAGCCAGTCAATTTTCGAGGAGAGACCATCACAGTTCGGATTCATATTAAAAAAGTTCTTTAAGGAAGTTTAAAAGAAAAAAAAAAGGCTTAGGCCCCCGACTAGCTTAGGCCCCCGACTTGGCCCCCGACTAGGCCCCCGATTAAGCCCCCGACTAGCCCCGACTAAGCCCCGACTAGGCTCCACGGCGGGCCCCAGCCTAAACTTTAACGATGGTTTTGATTTTCACGCGGCGGCGGATGAGCAACGGAGAAGAAGGAGTTTAAAAGCCCATGATCGCTCTAGGAAGAAGCACAGTAGTGGAAAAGCACTCGTAGGAAGAAGCGTCTCCAACCGTTGAGCGCACAAAATTTATCTTTCTTAAAAAGTATCGGATTTCATCCTAAGCAATGAGCAGCAGCTCTTCGATTCTCAACATTGGCCAAGGGGCGGTCTTTGATAACAGTATAACAAGATCGAATATCATACTCATTTGCCGTATTCATCGACTAGTTTCGACCACTGCAACGAAGTCAGGATTCCGATTCAACATCAAGATAATTACATACTCCCTCTCGCAGTTTTCTCTACGTGGAAGGGTTCTGCTTAAAAAAGACGGAAGCGGTCCTAGTGAATATTATACACTCGCTTCAAACGGTATTGCTCACGCTTTCGACGATATCCGTCTAGAGTTGAACGGCACGACGATCGACGAGTCGAGAAACCCCGGAATAACCACGACTTTGAAGAGTCTGACATCCGCGTCGAGAGCTTACGTTCGGACAGTATTACCTAACGCAGGATGGATCGCAGCAGCAGCAGATGGCCTCAACCCAATCGTTGACCCCAAAACTGGGTTTTTTAACGCCTGCGTACCTCTAAACGGGCTATTGGGATTTTTTGAAGACTACGATAAAATTTTATGCTCGGTTTCACTCGACCTTGTACTTATTCGATCGAGAAACGATTTGAATTCGATCGTACCGCTAGCTGACGTCGCCGCTGAAAAGTTAGCCGCTGAAGAAGTTCGCATCGAGATTAAAAAGATCAGCTGGAAAGTGCCGTATGTGAGCGTCGAGGACAGGAAGAAAATTGAACTTTTATCCTACTTGGAAAAGGGTAAAACGATTTCCCTACCTTTTCGAACGTGGGCCTATCACTGTAACCCTAATTTGCCGGTGACCAATAAACATAGCTGGCTCGTGAAATCGTCTTCTCAAATAGAGAAACCTCGCTACGTGCTTTAGCGTTTCAAACCGATAGAAGTAACAAAAAAGATAAAAATTCGAGCGAGTTTGACCATTGTAAAGTTGTAAACATCAAAGTGTTCCTCAACAACCAGTGCTTTCCCTACGACGATCTCGGATTGGACTTTGAAAACGGGAAAACATCGATACTTTACGAAATGTATTCAAACTTTAGACAATCCTACTACGGCCTCATCAACAACGCTCACGATTCTGCGCCAGCTCTGAGTCCTTTGGAGCTTAGAAGAGACGCTCCGATATTTGTCATTGACTGCTCAAGACAAGTTGAAAGTCTCAAGGCCGCCCCAGTCGATATACGTATAGAAATAGAGAGCGCACAAAATTTCCCGGCGAACACCACCGCCCATTGCGTTATTATCAACGATCGATTATGTCAGTACAACCCTTTGACAAGCGTGGTCCGTAGATAATAAAATCGGATGGACGGAAGAAAAAGGAATCATTCACTCGAGAAGAGATGAAGAACGCGGTTGTAGTGGATTTTCAAGGTTTTCAAAACCCGGAGGGAGGACATCGCCGCCATTTTATTGTCAAAGAGCTCGCCATCGTGGACCTTAAAACAGGAAATTGCGGACACTGGATTTTCCTACCACCTTCACCATCAGGAGAGACGTGGAGATATCATCGAGCAAATTTTTGGTGTACACGAAACCATCATTCGCTATCGACAGATGAAGGTTGTGTCTCTTATAGCCGTCTCAGGAGTATTTTGGGAGAGTATTTAAGAAGCTACTCTCTCATTTTTGTCAAAGGAAAGGAAAAATCCGATTTTTTAAGAACGTACATTCACCACTCGGAAAATAAACAAGTTGTTGATATGGACTTTTTTCCGTCTTGGAGGAAACTTGAGATCCCTAAAACCTATTTTTGCTTACGTCATCATAGTCAAAATACGTTTTTTCGTTCTTGTTGTTGTGCGTTAGCGCTCGCACGTTTGTACAGAGATAAACTTTTATGTGAAACTGATGTTATAAATAATAATTTTTAAATAAATTTTTTTTTCCATCTTGTTTATAAAATTATTGTATTATTAATTTAACCCCGTCGACATTTTTTGAAACGTCTGCACTTTGATGAGAAACCCAAGTGTCTTTATATTCCCCTTAATGAATTTGACACCTTCGACATTATTTGCAACTCTGCGTCTCTTATGAAAAAGAAGGATGGAAAACTTAAGTTTCCCGGCTAATTGATTTATTTAGTATCTTGCTGTTGACCAGTGCAGATCGAAAAATAATAAAAAAAAAATGTTCGTGTGTGAAGTTTGCGAAAAAGCGTCTTTCTCTAGGAAAGACAACATGCTTAGGCATGCGGCATCTTGCTCTAATAAAAGAGGACCTGTTAAGTCTTGTAGTGAGCCAAAATGTGTAAAGTGCGGTAAGGTGTTCTCGCGAAAAGACTCGCTTTCACGTCATCGTCAACATTGCCGAAAACCTTACGAACGCGACGAGGCTGGACCATCCGACCGACGAGTTGAAAATGAAAATGAGATGATTGGCATACTCCTAAGGATATGCGGAAAATGTGGAAAGGTCTTCCGATCAGCTAGTCTCCGTATTCTTCATGAGGGAGGCTGTAAAGGTATCGATAATGTTATTAATTTAGCGGATAAAGGTGAACCTACAGTGAACAAACTTTTATCCCTCCCCTTCGCATATATTTCAGAGTACGAGACTGCATTTTCAGGTCGTTTAAAGTCTTTTTGGATACGATCAGGGCTAGATAAGTGTAAGATGTTAGATTCTTTTTTGTCCAGCGTAAAAGAAATGGTTGCATCGAAGGTTTCCGAGCTTTTAGAAGAGCATAAGTCACTAAAAGTAAACCTTTGGGTGGATTGCTTATACTCGAATCTAAAAGAAGAAAACAAAGAATTTGCAATCAAAACGAAAAATCAGGAAATATTCCTGGAAACAGATCTAGAAAAGTATATAGATAGATCATTTAATAAGCTTCACAACGAATCGGAAGATTTGGAAGCGAAAAACAGTGGCTGGTCATTGACATACGTTCAGGGCCTTCGGCTTCGAATTAATAAATATAACCCCCTCAGAGCCTCATCTTACATCCCCCTACCTTCGGTTATTGAAAGACGAAAGGCGTGTATAAACGTATATAATAGTGATTCCGAGTGCTTCAGATATAGCGTGCTTAGTAAACTAGTTGTAAATGGACACCCTAAAAGGGTTCAATCATACAGCAGCCTTGATCACCGTTACGACTTTTCAATGTTAAATTACCCGGTTCCTATTAAGGATATTTCCAAATTTGAAAAAGTAAACAATATTTCGATCAACGTTTTCGGTTTGACGGAAAATAAAAAAGTTTACCCCCTCAAGGTCGTAACGGAGGAAAAGCTGATCATAGGGATTTACTGCTGATAGAGAAAGATGGTGTGAACCACTACGTTTTTATAAACGATTTCTCGAAATTGGTGACTAGCCAGCTAAACACGCATCAACATCGCGTCGAAATTTGCAAGCGCTGCTTCTCCTATTTTGATAGTAGAGAGAGCCATTCCTTAGAAAAATTAAGGAGGCATAAGGAGCTTTGCGATAAAAATGAGATTGCCCGGGTCGAGTTACCCCTTAAAAAACCTTTTATCCAGTTCGAGGAAGTTGAACGGTCTCTGAGAGTTCCGTTTGTCTTGTACGCGGACTTTGAGTCCATTTTGGAGCCGGTAAGCTCAAACGAAACACAACACAAGACAAAATGACAAACAGGCATATACCAATGAGTTTTTGTGTATATTTGAAAATTGCCGATGAGGTTAAAAGTGCGGTCGAGAACATTTTACCGAGTGAACCGTATTTATATCGAGGAAGGGATGCACCGAAAAAGTTTTTGGATTACCTAAGAATGTTAGCTGCAAAAATAGATGCAATTTACCGCAAAAACATCCCCATGGAACACCTATCCCTAGAAGAAGAACAACAAGCTGCGCATTCTACATCTTGTCATTTGTGCGAAAAGCCTTTTGACGTTTCCGCTATTAAAGTGAAAGACCATTGCCACATCACTGGAAAGTTTCGAGGGCTCGCTCACCAAAAATGTAATTTAAGAGCGATTAACCCCCGTTTCTTGCCCGTATTTTTACATAATTTGAGCGGATATGACAGTCATTTTATCATACCTCTTTTGTGTTATGATGATAAAGATGTGGAAATCATCCCCACGAGCGAGGAGACTTTCATTTCTTTCTCTAAGGTAGTGAGTGACACGCTGAAGATTAGGTTTCTCGACTCTTTTAGATTTTTACCATCTAGTTTAGCTGCTTTGGCTGCTAATTTGCCCAAGTTCACTGAAATGCGTAACTTTTTTCCGGTAAACAATAACTTATCGCTACTACATCGAAAGGGTGTTTTCCCATATGAATATGTGGACTGCTGGGACAAGCTCGAAGAAGACTCTTTACCGCCTAAAGAGGCATTCTTCAGTAAGCTCTCTAACTGCCATATTTCCGATGAGGAGTTTAATCTTGCGAAAGACGTTTGGAACGCGTTCGGATGCAGAACTTTAGGGGAGTATAGCGACGTATACTTGAAGACCGATGTCGCACTCCTCGCCGACGTGTTTGAAAACTTCAGGGACATCACGATTAAGAGTCATAAACTCGATCCGGCTCATTTCTTCACCACCCCCGGTCTAACATGGTCAGCAATGTTGAAATATACAGGAGTCACCCTCGAACTATTGACTGACTATGAAATGATCATGATGATCGAGACAGGTAAATATTAATGTAGTTTTTATATATATATATATATTTTTTTTTTTTTTTTCAGGTGTGCGCGGTGGGATTTGCCAGGTTTCCCATCGTTTTGCCGAAGCGAACAACGAGTATATGCAAGAAACTTATGACCCTATGAAAAAATCATCATATATCGTGTATCAAGACTGCAATAATTTGTATGGGGTGGCGATGATTCAACCACTTCCACATAGCTGCTTTCAATGGGTTCAACATGACGATATTGACATCATGGCGTTGGATGACTTTGGAGATGAAGGTCAGTTAGTCAGAGAAGAGAATGAAGAATAATTTTAAAGCATTATTATTATTATTATTTTAGGATACATTTTCGATGTCGATCTCGAATATCCGAACTATCTCCACGACAACCATAACGATCTACCGTTTCTAGCTGAACGAAAACATCTCGCGACTGGACAGCAAAAACTGACCCTTCATTTTGAAACCAAGAAGAACTACGTCGTTCATTACCGCACTCTTAAGCAGGCTCTAGCGAACGGCGTTTTGGTCACCAAAGTGAATAGGGTCTTAAAGTTTAAGCAATCGTGTTGGTTAGCTCCTTACATCGAGTACAACACTAATCTACGAAAGCAAGCTCAAAACGAGTTTGAAAAAGAGCAGTTTAAACTTTACAATAACGCTGTTTTCGGCAAAACGATGGAGAACATTAGAAAAAGAGTGAACATGTCAATCATCGTAGACCCCCGAAAAATAGAAAAATGTATTGCTAAGCCACATTTTGCAGACCGTGTAATATATAAGGAAAATTTAGTGTTAGTTAAATATTTAAAACGTAAATTAGTTTTTAATAAACCTGTATATGTAGGTATGTCTATATTAGATTTATCAAAATTAACTATGTATGATTATCACTATAACGTAATGAAAAGAAGCTATAAGGATAATAGTTTACAGCTCCTCTACATGGATACAGATTCTTTCATTTACAAAATAGAAACTAATGACGTGTACGCTGATATGTGGCAGATGAGAGGATACATGGATTTTTCAAATTACCCACCTTCTCATCCTTGTTTCTCAAACGAGAATAAAAAGTCTTAGGGAAATTCAAGGATGAGATGGGAGGTAAAATAATTAAGGGTTTTGTCGGGTTACGTCCGAAAATGTACGCGTTGCAATTAGATAACAGCCCGAACGAGATCAAGAGACTAAAGGGCGTTAAAAGAAATGTTGTTAATGACCAGATTAACTTTAGTGATTATTGTAAGTGTCTTACGGAAAATATTGAGTTCCGACATAGAATGACTCTGTTTAGATCCAATAAGCATCAGCTTTATACCGTAGACATTGAAAAAATATCGCCATTACCAAACGATGACAAACGGATAGTTTTGGGAGACGGTATTTCGACAATGGCGATCGGTCATTATCGATCCGATGTAGAGGAGTTGTTTCAATTGATTACTAGCGATTGGTAATATTTTTGTCATTTTATTTAAGAGGAAATAAATGTTTTTCTAATTCCTAATTATTATTATTTTTTTTTTTTCTTTTACCTTTTTTAATTTTATTGAATAAAAATTTTCTTTGTCCTGAATTTTTTTTTCTTTCTTTCCTTTCCCATTTATGAGAGTCCTTCCAAATTAGTTTGGAGCTGTTTCTGGTAAAAGGTGATTTGACCCTACCTACGAGGATTTTGGCAAATTTAGAGAACCAATATGGAGCCGACTTCAAGTTTATTTTAATTTTATTTAAGTTTTATTGAATAAAGGAGAAAAAATGTCTAGACGATCGGATTTCCCATAGTCGCCTAGAGTTTCACGAGGGAGAGGCGGGGTTGTTGACACTCTCGATGACGTAGGAGAGGACAGGGAAGGGCGAGGGGTCGGAGTCTATCATCCATTAATTAGTAATGATGAACAATAAGACGGCGTAGTGTAGTGGATAAGGTGATAGACTCCCATGCAGGAGACTCGGGTTCGAATCTCGGAGCAGAAGAAAAATTTTTTATGTTGGTAGACTTGGTTTATGGTAGGCGAGGGGGGAAGGTAGGGCAGGGGGAGGGGGGGGGGTAGTGGAAGACGGGGTAGGGCAGGGGGAAGGGATGTAGGCGAGGGGGGTAGGTAGGGCAGGGGAGGGGAAGGGGGATAGTTGAAGACAGGGTGAGGTGGAGGGGGGGGGGAGAGCTAGACTCGGCGATCTGCTGACTTTGCCTCATTTTCCTCCACCTCCACCACTGGCGTAGGATCGGCCTTTATATCTACTACAGAGGGAGATAGAATGAAATAAACGGATATTCCACGACCGGTTTCGGCGTAATACGCCTCATCAGGTGGACTATTTCCTTATTTTTCATTCTCCTGTAGCGGCTACATTCCTAATAGTATAAATAGTATAAAATACTTTAGAATTCCTTAATAGGTATAAAAGAGGTGGTGTAGTGACAATTAGTAGGTAGTGGGGTTGGGGGAGGTGCCGAATAAACGGATAGTTTGTCCACCTTCCTGCGGAGTCCATAATACCGTCTTATGAAAGTCAAGTAAAAGTGTAGGAGAATGAAAAATAAGGAAATAGTCCACCTGATAAGGCGTATTACGCCGAAACCGGTCGTGGAATATCCGTTTTTTTTCATTTTTTTCTCCCTCTGTAACTTTTAATTGCAACAAATATACGTTCCCCATTTGAGAGATTACGCATGATCGAGATCATTTCTTTTGATTAATTAACTCCAATTTCTTCTTTTTTTTCACAATATCTTCCTTCGATTACGATAAATTATTTCAATGATTTTACCTACCTATAAACAAAAAGGCCTACCTATAACAAAATCAGGGTCTCTTTGAAAATCGAGGCGCTTGAGATACTAAACCAACATGACCGTTAAGTCTTGAGGGGTCAGATGACAAATGAAAATTTGAGGAGTGATGAAGCGCCCGTGCTCCCGTTTTCAAGCACCACTTGGTTGCGTCGTGAAATACTTGTTTACAGGCAAATATTAATTAGTGATTGCTGGTTATACTTCCCCCTCCCTATACTTCCCCTCCTATATTGTTCCTTCTCATTGGGAAATTCCCGTCGGGGCCAGCTCCAGACTATTACTTTTTATGTTCTCCAAAATAGGTATATTTTATTGCATGAAATCAATGTAGGTAAAATAAATATACTTTTTAGTGGAGCATTGATAAAATTTCTTATTAATCTACAGACCCAACTGTGCCCAGTGAATTTGTGATGCATCAGTGGGAAATTTTTGGTTATACCTTTGGCAATTTTGTCTTATAACAGCGATAACCTCATGTTATCAATAACGTGATAACTGATAAAGTGATAATCAAACACAATTATTTTTAATTTAAGCATTATTCATTAGTAATTAATTATATACAAACATTTTATTACATTATTTATGTATTACTCTGTGTAGAACTCTCAACTTCCCTTTTGCCTTTGCAGTTAGTGACTTGTAAGCTAGTTTCAGAGCTTAAGCTCTGCTTTTTTGCTCAATTTCAGAAGTTTGTCATGTTTGTTTAGTTAAAAACTTTTATTAATTAGTTAATTCAAAAGTTTAATAAAGGAATATGTTTAAAGAGAAATTTAAGTACTATAAAAGCAAATGCCCTTCTCCAGATATGTCCAGTATAGTTGATTTAAATTCACCTAATCCTCAGGTACCTACCTTATTTTAATTTTTGGCCAAGAGGTTCTGGTACTTAGCTTTATACCTCATATCCAGTACAAATTCTAATCATGATTTACCTTCTTTGCGTTAGGTTGTCAAGAATTTAGAAATCGATAAAAAAAACGAATATGATGAATATTTCGAAGAGTTTGGACTTAAGCAGATTAACTCCTGGGAGACATTTGAACTTATCAACCACCCTGGTATGAATAACGTAAAATTACCTACTAAAGGTTGAAAATATTTTTTTTTAGGTTTGATTGTTTTAAAAAATCCTTTCACACCTTCCGGGCAGCGGTATTGGATGAAAAAATGCTTGGCAGAATACACAAAGCCACCAAACAGAAATAATTTATTACCGCATGGTTTATTAAAAGAATATGATGATTGGTGGGAATTATGCCACAAGTAGACCTTTATTTTTTTTCTTTACTTTTTTTTTTCTCTCCTAGAGATTCTGAAAATGGGAAATCTCTCCGTAAGCAGCTGAGATGGGTCACTTTAGGCTACCATCACAACTGGGAGACCAAAGTTTGTATTTTCATAGTTTTCTTTTATTTCAATTCTGAAGTTTAAGGTTTATTCTGAAGACTCTAGAGGAACTTTACCACTGGAACTGAAAGAAATGTGTAGGATCCTTGGGCGAACAATAGGCGGCTGGAAAATAAATGCTGAGGCTGCCATTATTAATTTTTACCACATGAATTCTACTCTTTCTGGACATACAGATCACTCTGAGCCCAATAATAGAGCACCTTTATTATCTTTTAGGTAATTTTTATAACTATGTTAAATTATGGTAATAATGGGTATTTTTCCTCCTTTACATCATATTTACTAGGCAACCGTAGCCCTTGCCGGGTTTTTATCCTGAGGATCATTAAACAATTTGTTTCTGGCGTTCTCCTCTTTCTTTTAGCTAAAAACCTCTTTTTGTCGCACTTCCAGAAGTTTACTCGGAGTTTCCTTTAGTCATTAAGTCAATAAATCCCTTTTTCACCACATTTTGAAGAGTTCTCGATTTTCGGACTGAGAAAGAACCGTTTACAAAATTGTCTGGCCTTTCCCTCAGTTTTTTTGCATACAAACTTCTCTGAAACACCTATTTTTTGCCGTTTTGCTCTCCTTTTTCCGAGTTTTCCTCGATCAAAAATATGATTTTTGGGTGTTTTTTGGCCCCTTTTTTGTCCTTATATGGCGATTTCCTCGTTCTCTAAGCCTCAAAGTTTCTGTTTGTTTAATTTTCAGGACTCTTACTCAGTCATTAGCATGATAAACACCTTTTTATGACTAGAATTTTTGGGAGTTTTGGAGAATCCCCCTCTTTTCCTGATTTAAAGTAATTTTTCCATTCTTTTGGTAAATCAGCCAACGAACTTTTAGTTTGGCACCTTACTAAGCGTTGCAGCTCTACTTGAAAAACAACAGTTTAGATCCTTTTATGCAGTTCTATTTATATAAATTTTTATATTTCAGTTTTGGACAAAGTGCGCTGTTCCTCATAGGTGGACCGAGTATTGAAGATGATGCGACTGCGATTTTGGTTGAAAGCGGAGATTGCGTTGTGCTGTCGTCTGAAAGCCGTCTAAGCTATCATGGAGTTCCTAGAATCGTTGCAGCAAATTCTGCGACTTGGCTAGATACTTCAGAGGATCCAGAGAGCTGGTCAAGATTTAGCGACTATGTGACTTTTTCATATCTCAAAATAGCAAGGCCATATTTAAACAAAACTTGAGGCATACTCATTTAACTAAAGGCCTGGGAAAAATAAAATTAATTTATTAAAGTAGTTAAAGTGCTGGTTTGTCCCGGAAGGTAAGGGAAAAAAATTAATCAGTAATTGAGTTTATTATGTCCTTCAAACAAGACTTGTCGAACGTTAATGTTGATTCTCGATTCAGAAATCGCATGGTCGTTTGCTTATAACCTGTTCACTTAAGAACGTAACATTACACCCGAAATACGTCAAAATACATTTGCCAGAAAAAATATTATTAGCAGCAAGGCTGTGTCCAAAAATACGTCGAAATTTAATTAATAAACATAATAATATAGTGAAAAGGAATAAGTTTCTTCAAGACAACGCTCCTGAAGCACAAATTGCGTATTTCTTCTAATTGTCTTTAATCCCCTTACCCACTGCTCGAATTAGGTTTTTGACACATTAATTTAAAAAAAGTAAATTGAATTCATTACAATTACTCTCATAAAATAAACTTTTTGAAGAGATCAAATCTTCTCCTGGTTTTAGGGGTTATTAGTTGACGGAAAGTGGAAAATCGGAGAAAATCTTAAACAGAGCTCTTTTTCGCGCGCTTGCAGTTTAGATACGGTTGGTCGTACGAAAAAAACCAATGGTAAAAGATGGTATTCTTCTTCCAGTTATGAAAATGACTTTATTCTATTTACTGGACTATTCTAAGTGAAGAATGGGTTTCTTTTTATTCGTATGAGTAAAGTGGAAAAACCGCCTGATATAATCCCAGTAAAATTGAAATCTATTTTTTAAAAGATTTTTCCGGTTATCCATGTTAAAAGGGTCTTTTCCTAGGCATTTTCAACAATAAGAGTTACATTTTGCCTATGTTTTCCGGATTTATATTCTGGCGAATTCTTAATGTTTAGGAGGCGGGGGAGGAAAATTGAAAACAAGTTCTTGTATTTTCTTAAAGGATAGTGTTTATAACCTTCCGTTTTTGTAACCTTTCTCAAAAATTTAAAATATTATATGATGAATAACTTTAATTGGGTAATTCGATAAATAACAAAAAGGAATTATTTATTCAAGTAAAAGTTGCGTAAGACAAAAAAAAAAAAAAAAAATGGAACGAAAAACATTAGAATTTTCGAGGATGCTTCTCGTTCTGCTGCGTTCAGGATGCTTCTTTCGGTGCCAAGTCGAAGTCTTTCGTGGGGAAAAAAAGATGTAGCCATCGACTGATCGTCTTTTTAAAACCAAGCCGAATGCCACGTCCTTTTTTTTTTTTTTTTTTTTTTTTAATTTTATTTTTTATTTCGTGTTGGTCGTGTTGGTTCCTCCTTTCTTAGCAGTCGTCCACTTTTTCTTTCTAGAGTTGGTGATATCCTTCTTCGTGCAGATCCGCTTTTTTCGCTTCGTACTTCGTGATTTCGTTCCTTTTTTTAGGGTTGACGCTCTTCTTTTTTCTATCGTCCGGGTCTCCTTTCGGTGTTTTGGAGTCTCCGGACCAATTCGGGATCTCCCTGCACCACATTTTCCCAGGCCTGGGAAACATTTCGCACCTGACGAACCGTAGATACCGGAACTCTTCTCAAAATATTGGAGGCCATCTCCGGCGGAAGGTCTTGGATGAAGTCTCTGCGTTGTTGCTGTTGGTTTCGGCGTCCGTCGTTTTCCATTTTTCTCAAGCGAGTGACTCTTGGGAAGTGGAAGGTAATTTTGAGAGCCTTGGCCAAAAGGACTCATACAGCCAGCGCCCTCTGCCGATCCGAAGAATTTCAATTCCTTTTCCGCTAAATTCCCATTTTCCCCTATTTTTACCAATTTTTCAAAATAATGTCGGACAGCATTCTTTTAAAAGCTTAACGTTTGCCCAGGAGATAGCATTTAAAATTTATTTATATAACTTGAAATTTAAATTCATAACAATAAAAAATATTGATTTCATTTTCGTTCTACGCAGTCCATAAAAACGATCACTAGTTTTTAAAAAAAAGACTCGTTTAAAAAAAAAAGCGAAGGGATTTCATCAAATAGGAATACCTTAAACATAATTTAATTGATCTTATTAAATAAAGATGAACAGTTAAAAAAAATTTTAGAAATGCTGCCTGACAATATTAGGAAATTGGTAAAAAATTTCCCTGTTCCACAGAGGGCGCTGTCTGTATGAGTCCTTTTGGCCAAGGCTCTCGAAATTACCTTCCACTTCCCAAGAGTCACTCGCTTGAGAAAAATGGAAAACGACGGACGCCGAAACCAACAGCAACAGCAGCAAAGAGACTTCATCCGAGACCTTCCGCCGGAGATGGCCTCCAATATTTTGAGAAGAGTTCCGGTATCTACGGTACGTCAAGTGCGCAACGTATCTCAGGCCTGGGAGAATGTGGTGCAGGGAGACCCCGAATTGGTCCGGAGACTCCAAAACACGGAAAGGAGACCCGTGTAACCTGGGGATGGTGTAATATTTAATCCATCCACCAGAATTACTTAAGTGAGGGGTAGCTCAAATAAAACATATTTAGTATTTAATAAGTATATAATCTTTCATTTACTTGGGTTATAATATATTCAGTATATATATAAATATGAATTTATCAACTAATGAATATTAAAAGAGAGTTATTTGTTTAATATCTCCTCTGGTTATAGTTATCTCTGAAATATTGAATTAGGGGCAATGTCATCTAAGATTTACTAGGTAAAAGACTTATTAGATTATTTCTTACTCTGACCTGGTCAAAAGGGTGTACTCCAAGGATGGCTGTAGATACTTCAAGGCGCAGCGCAGGAAAGGCCTCGAGATCTTTTCTCTATCTTCCACTTATGCTTTTTGTCCCCCTCTTAATTAAGGGGGGGTTTTTGACATTTCTTTAGGAAGGGTTAACTAAAGGGTTAACCGAGCCTGTCCTGCTTGGATAGTATAACTAACGCCTTTTTTATTATGTTACACCCGGCCGATAAAAGAAGATCGTCAACCCTAAAAAAGGGACGAAATCACGAAGTACGAAGCGAAAAAAGCGGATCTGCACGAAGAAGGACATCACCAACTCTGGAAAGAAAAAGTAGACGACCGCTAAGAAAAAGAACCAACACGACGATGTTTTATTTTTAACTTTTGTAAAATTTAATTTGTTGTAAATAATGTTTGTAAATAATAAATGTGGGAAAATAAAGAAGAATAATCGAACGATTTACACTTTACTTTCCAATTAATATAAAATAAGTTGTGTACAAAATAATCGTAAGGAAAAGGAACAAACTCGCGTCGTTTTCGTAAAGAAAAAGTTCGTAAAAACACTTCATTCGTACGTTCGTTATTTTTTTCCGTTCTTCTTCGCGTCTCCTTCTGCGCAGTCACGCCGTCTTTTTTTCCGCCGTTTCTTCTCGGCGCCCTGCCTTGTGTGTCTTGTGAGAAGGGATTCCCACATTCGGCCACACTGAGAGAGACGCTCGTCCCCGAGCGTCCGTAGGAGTGTCCGAAGGCGTAGGTCGTCGTCTGGCATCTTTGGCCGCTTTTGATTCAGATTCTTCGCTTTCATCTTCCAATTCTAATTTATCGACTTCTTCAACTAAATTATTAACTTCTTCGACTTTTTGACTTCTTCAACCTTTGTGACTTCTTCGGTCTTTTTGGGTTCTTCGATTTCTTCGTGTTCATCTTCAGATTGTTCAGATTCGGCTTTCTTCTTGTTTTTCTTCTTCTGCTTTTGACCGGAAGAATTTCTTCTTCTTCTGCAGCGTCAATTTCTTCGTCTTCATCTTCAGATTGTTCAGATTCGGCTTTCTTCTTGTTTTTCTTCTTCTGCTTTTTGACCGGAAGAATTTCTTCTTCTTCTGCGGCGTCGATCATGTTGACGACATCTTTGTCATCGTCGCTCCAATCTTGGTTTTTCTTTTTAACATTTTTCTTTTTTACTTTTTCTTTTTTCTTTTCTACTTTTTCTACTTTTACCTCCTCTTCGTCAGTGTCGCCCCCGTTTTGCGGTTTCTTCTTCGACTTACGGTTTTTCCCTTTCTTTCGTTCGCATAATATGCATGGTACACAATGTCGTACGTACTCGTCGATTCTTTCGTTCATTTTCGAGAAAAAATATTCGCGCGTCAATATCTCTTTCGTTTTCTTCGAGCCAGAATGTCCGTTACCGTGTTTTTTCCGATAGTTTCATTTTGCATACCTTCTGGAATTACGAGGTTTTCGTCACCGTTGTAGATTTGGTCGTCTTCGTTGGTCGTCTTCGTTGGTCGTCTTCGTCGCTTTCGGGCGGTATTCGGAGATCAAATTTCGCGCCTCATCCGTAGAATTCTTAGATCCAACCGTCAAATCATCGTTTTTGGAGTCGACTGATACGGTGAGGATTTCGTAGGTACCTATTTCCGTCGTAGCTTTATTCGTTTTACATATGGAAACTTGTCCATGATCAATCGTGACAGAGACGTCACATAAAAAATCTTTTCCGATCAAAATATCGTGCGTCATAAGGGCTTCGTCAATAACGTGAAATCGGACCGTGTGAATGTCGTTCGAGATCATAACCGGGGCTTTAAAACTTCCAAACGTGGTGTAAGATCTTTTTCCAAGCCCGGTAATCGTGATTTGCTGTTCCAAAACATCTGCGGACGTTTTAATGCGTTCGTAAAATTTCGAAGACATCAGGGTTAAATCAGACCCAGTGTCACAAAGAGCCTTGGCGGGCGTGTCGTATATTACAACCTCTAGGTCATTTTTGTGTCAGATTCGGTAATATCAATCGGGGATTTCGACAAAAAGGACGATTTTTCGTTCGGTTCGGTACGAGATTTAAGCATTTTTAAAGGGCAATCTTTCGATATGTGATTCTCGAACTGATTACAGTTGAAACATTTAAGTAGGCCCTTAAATTCGCAATTTTCAGGAAGGTGAGATCGTGAACCACAAAAACGACAATTTTTGGGTTTATTTCTTGGCGTAAAATCGTTTTATTCGATGACGTCTGCGTATTTTCTCGCGCAAAACCGTGGTTTTTCGTGGTCGTGGGTAGCGGTGATTCTTTCGCTTTTACGATTTCTTCGTAGACATTTAGTTTAGCTTTAAAATCATTTAAATCTTCAGCTCCGTATAATACGTTTTTGTCGGGGTCGTTAGGAAGGCCTTTTATCACATAGGTGATAAAGAAAGTTCGTCAAGTTTGCCCTGATTGGCAAGCTCTTTCATTCTATAAAATTATTGGCGGAGGGATTCGTCATTCTTTTTCTTGGCATTCGTCATAAGGGCGTGCACTTGCGCCGCGTTCAAGGGTTTATGAAACTCCGCGTAAAGCGTTTTTCAATACGCGGTATGAGGTTAGATTCGTTTCGGAATTTAAGAACATTAAAGCCGTACCTTTTAATTTGCGTTTAGCAAATATTAATTTCTGAATTTCCGACCATCCGCAGAGAAAGGCGGTTTCCTCAAAAGCCGTGAACCATGTCGCCAGATTCAGCGTGTCGTCCCCCGAGAAATCCGGGATCGTGTCCTCCACGTCTCGGAAAGAGATAAATTCTGTTGATTGAACATCCGTAGCGGTGCTCCTCTTAGGTGGCATCTTCGTACGTATAAAAAGTCAAAAAGAAAGTAAAAAAAAACACACGCGGGACGCGGTTTTTTAGACGGACCCCCAAATGTGGGAAAATAAAGATGAATAATAGATCGATTACACTTTACTTTCCAATTAATATAAAAATAAGTTGTGTACAAAATAATCGTAAGGAAAAGGAACAAACTCGCGTCGTTTTCGTAAAGAAAAAGTTCGTAAAAACACTTCATTCGTACGTTCGTTATTTTTTTCCGTTCTTCTTCGCGTCTCCTTCTGCGCAGTCACGCTGTTTTTTTTCCGCCGTTTCTTCTCGTTCGGTGGCGCGCTCTCCCAGGGCGCCTTGTGTGTCTTGTGAGAAGGGATTCCAACATAAAAAAAAAAAATAAAATAAAAAAATAAATAAATAAAAAAAGGACGTAGCATTCGGCTTGGTTTTAAAAAGATGATCAGTCGATGGCCACTTCTTTTTTTTTCCCCACGACGCGGCACCGAAAGAAGCCTCCTGAACCCAGCAGAACGCGAGGCATCCTCGTAATATTTTGTGACTTTCGTTCTATTTTCATGTCTATGGCAACTTGTTCTATAATAAATAATTCCCCTTTGCCATTTATTGAATTACCTAATTAAATTTATTCATCATATAATATTTTTAATTTTTTGAGAATGGTTACAAAAACGGAAGGTTATAAACACTATTCTTTAAAGAAAATTTTAGAACCAATAACAATATTAATTTTCCTTTCCCGCCTCCTAAACAATAAGAATCAGCCGGAATATAAATCCGGAAAACATTTGCAAAATGAAATGTTGAAAAATCCTGGGAAAAGAACTTTATCCTATTTGACATAGGATAACCGGAAGGTTCTTTTAAAAAATAAATTTCAATTTTACTGGGATTGTATCTGGCGATTTTCCCACTTTACTCATACGAACAAAAAGAAAGCTATGCTTTAGTTATAATCATTTTATTTAGAATGCTACATTTTTTAAAATGTATGATAATTCTTTGGTCAATCCCGTCGGTAATTCAAGTATATTTATTTCCCACCTGCTGATGCAGAGGTTTTCTCGAAAAAGCTTTTCCTCCAGAGAAGGGTTGCCCCAAATATCGAACGGCTTAATCGGTTTTCTATGATTTCATGAAGCCGAGTATTATTGTTTTCATTCGAAAAATCGCATGGTCGATTGTTTATAACCTGTTCACTTAAGAACGTAACATTACACCCGAAATACGTCAAAATATACATTTGCCAGAAAAAATATTATTAGCAGCAAGGCTGTGTTCAAAATACGTCGAAATTTAATTAATAAAATAATATAGTGAAAAGGAATAAGTTTCTTCAAGACAACGCTCCTGAAGCACAAAAAGCGTATTTCTTCTAATTGTCTTCAATCCCCTTACCCACTGCTCGAATTTGGTTTTTGACACATTAATTTAAAAAAAGTAAATTGAATTCATTACAATTACTCTCATAAAATAAACTTTTTGAAGAGATCAAATCTTCTCCTGGTTTTTGGGGTTATTAGTTGACGGAAAGTGGAAAATCGGAGAAAATTGTAAACAGTGCTCTTTTTCGCGCGCTCGTAGTTTAGATACGGTTGGTCGTACGAAAAAAAACCAATGGTAAAAGATGGTATTCTTCTTCCAGTTATGAAAAATGACTTTATTCTATTTACTGGACTATTCTAAGTGAAGAATGGGTTTCTTTTTATTCGTATGAGTAAAGTGGAAAAACCGCCTGATATAATCCCAGTAAAATTGAAATCTATTTTTTAAAAGATTTTTCCGGTTATCCATGTTAAAAGGGTCTTTTCCCAGGATTTTTCAACAATAAGAGTTACATTTTGCCTATGTTTTCCGGATTTATATTCTGGCGAATTCTTAATGTTTAGGAGGCGGGGGAGGAAAATTGAAAACAAGTTCTTGTATTTTCTTAAAGGATAGTGTTTATAACCTTCCGTTTTTGTAACCTTTCTCAAAAAAATTTAAATATTATATGATGAATAACTTTAATTAGGTAATTCGATAAATAACAAAAAGGAATTATTTATTCAAGTAAAAGTTGCCTAAGACAAAAAAAAATCGAACGAAAAACATTAGAATTTTCGAGGATGCTTCTCGTTCTGCAGAGTTCAGGATGCTTCTTTCGGTGCCAAGTCGAAGTCTTTCGTGGGGAAAAAAAAGATGTAGCCATCGACTGATCGTCTTTTTAAAACCAAGCCGAATGCAACGTCCTTTTTTTTTTTTTTTTTATTTTTTTATTTTATTTTTTATTTATTTACAAACATTATTTACAACAAAATTAAATTTTACAAAAGTTAAAAATAAAACATGGTCGTGTTGGTTCCTCCTTTCTTAGCAGTCGTCCACTTTTTCTTTCCAGAGTTGGTGATATCCTTCTTCGTGCAGATCCGCTTTTTTCGCTTCGTACTTCGTGATTTCGTTCCTTTTTTTAGGGTTGACGCTCTTCTTTTTTCGTAGGTTTTAAAAAAGGTTGACATTTCGGACGTATTTTTTATCTTTTTATTGTGACTAGTTTCGAGTCTTGACGACTCCTCTTCAGACTAGTATGTAGAAGTTAAATAATTAATGGCAGTGTTTCATAAGTTTTCACTTTTTTAAAAAATTTTTGTGTCGAAATTGTTAAACAATGTTCAGAAATTTAAATAATTCAAGAATAAAACTTTTTAATTTATTCAGTAGTATGCCATTTTGTTAACTAATTTCTTGCTTAACAAAATGGCATACTACTGAATAAATTAAAAAGTTTTATTCTTGAATTATTTTAATTTCTGAACATTGTTTAACAATTTCGACACAAAATCTTTTAAAAAAAGTGAAAACTTATGAAACACTGCCATTAATTTTTTAACTTCTACATAACTAGTCTGAAGAGGAGTCGTCAAGACTCGAAACTAGTCACAATAAAAAGGTTAAAAATACGTCCGAAAAGTCAACCTTTTTTAAAACCTACAATACAACAAGCGGACGACCAAAAAAATCTTCTTTTTTCTATCGTCCGGGTCTCCTTTCGGTGTTTTGGAGTCTCCGGACCAATTCGGGATCTCCCTGCACCACATTTTCCCAGGCCTGGGAAACTTTCGCACCTGACGAACCGTAGATACCGGAACTCTTCTCAAAATATTAGGCCATCTCCGGCGGAAGGTCTCGGATGAAGTCTGCGTTGTTGCTGTTGGTTGGCGTCCGTCGTTTTCCATTTTTCTCAAGCGAGTGACTCTTGGGAAGTGGAAGGTAATTTCGAGAGCCTTGGCCAAAAGGACTCATACAGACAGCGCCCTCTGCCGATCCGAAGAATTTCAAATCCTTTTCCGCTAAATTCCCATTTTCCCTATTTTTACCAATTTTTCAAAATAATGTCGGACAGCATTCTTTTAAAAGCTTAACGTTTGCCCAGGAGATAGCATTTAAAATTTATTTATATAACTTGAAATTTAAATTCATAACAATAAAAATTGATTTCATTTTCGTTCTACGCAGTCCATAAAAACGATCACTTGTTTTTTAAAAAAAGACTCGTTTAAAAAAAAGCGAAGAGATTTCATCAAATAGGAAAACCTTAAACATAATTTAATTTATCTTATTAAATAAAGATGAACAGTTAAAAAAAAATTTTAGAAATGCTGCCTGACAATATTAGGAAAATTGGTAAAAAATTTCCTGTTCCACAGAGGGGCTGTCTGTATGAGTCCTTTTGGCCAAGGCTCTCGAAATTACCTTCCACTTCCCAAGAGTCACTCGCTTGAGAAAAATGGAAAACGACGGACGCGAAACCAACAACAACAGCACAAAGAGACTTCATCCGAGACCTTCCGCCGGAGATGGCTCAATATTTTGAGAAGAGTTCCGGTATCTACGGTTCGTCAGGTGCGAAATGTTTCCAGGCCTGGGAAAATGTGGTGCAGGGAGATCCCGAATTGGTCCGGAGACTCCAAAACACCGAAAGGAGACCCGGCCGATAAAAGAAGATCGTCAACCCTAAAAAAGGGACGAAATCACGAAGTACGAAGCGAAAAAAGCGGATCTGCACGAAGAAGGACATCACCAACTCTGGAAAGAAAAAGTAGACGACCGCTAAGAAAGAAAGAACCAACACGACCATGTTTTATTTTTAACTTTTGTAAAATTTAATTTTGTTGTAAATAATGTTTGTAAATAAAAATAATAAAAAAAAAAAATAAAAAAAAAGGACGTAGCATTCGGCTTGGTTTTAAAAAGATGATCAGTCGATGGCTACTTCTTTTTTTTTCCCCACACGCGGCACCGAAAGAAGCCTCCTGAACCCAGCAGAACGCGAGGCATCCTCGTAATATTTTGTGACTTTCGTTCTATTTTTATGTCTATGGCAACTTGTTCTATAATAAATAATTCCCCTTTGTCATTTATTGAATTACCTAATCAAATTTATTCATCATATAAATTTTTAATTTTTTGAGAATGGTTACAAAAACGGAAGGTTATAAACACTATTCTTAAAGAAAATTTAAGAACCAATACAATATCAATTTTCCTTTCCCGCCTCCTAAACAATAAGAATCAGCCGGAATATAAATCCGGAAAACATTTGCAAAATGTAATGTTGAAAAATCCTGGGAAAAGAACTTTATCCTATTTGACATAGGATAACCGGAAGGTTCTTTTAAAAAATAAATTTCAATTTTACTGGGATTGTATCTGGCGATTTTCCCACTTTACTCATACGAACAAAAAGAAAGCTATGCTTTAGTTAAAATCATTTTATTTGGAATGCTACATTTTTTAAAATGTATGATAATTCTTTGGTCAATCCCGTCGGTAATTCAAGTATATTTATTTTCCACCTGCTGATGCAGAGGTTTTCTCGAAAGGCTTTTCCTCCAGAGAAGGGTTGCCCCAAATATCGAACGGCTCAATCGGTTTTCTATGATTTCATGAAGCCGAGTTTATTGTTTTCATTCGAAAAATCGCATGGTCGTTTGTTTATAACCTGTTCACTTAAGAACGTAACCTTACACCCGAAATACGTCAAAATATACATTTGCCAGAAAAAATATTATTAGCAGCAAGGCTGTGTTCAAAAATACGTCGAAATTTAATTAATAAACATAATAATATAGTGAAAAGGAATAAGTTTCTTCAAGACAACGCTCCTGAAGCACAAAAAGCGTATTTCTTCTAATTGTCTTCAATCCCCTTACCCACTGCTCGAATTTGGTTTTTGACACATTAATTTAAAAAAAGTAAATTGAATTCATTACAATTACTCTCATAAAATAAACTTTTTGCTGAGATCAAATCTTCTCCTGGTTTTTGGGGTTATTAGTTGACGGAAAGTGGAAAATCGGAGAAAATTGTAAACAGTGCTCTTTTTCGCGCGCTCGTAGTTTAGATACGGTTGGTCGTACGAAAAAAACCAATGGTAAAAAGATGGTATTCTCCTTCCAGTTATGAAAAATGACTTTATTCTATTTACTGGACTATTTAAGTGAAGAATGGGTTTCTTTTTATTCGTATGAGTAAAGTGGAAAAACCGCCTGATATAATCCCAGTAAAATTGAAATCTATTTTTTAAAAGATTTTTCCGGTTATCCATGTTAAAAGGGTCTTTTCCCAGGAGTTTTCAACCATAAGAGTTACATTTTGCCTATGTTTTCCGGATTTATATTCTGGCAAATTCTTAATGTTTAGGAGGCGGGGAGGAAAATTGAAAACAAGTTCTTGTATTTTCTTAAAGGATAGTGTTTATAACCTTCCGTTTTTGTAACCTTTCTCAAAAAATTTAAAATATATATGATGAATAACTTTAATTGGGTAATTCGATAAATAACAAAAAAGGAATTATTTATTCAAGTAAAAGTTGCCTACGACAAAAAAAAAAAAAAAATGGAACGAAAAACATTAGATTTTCGAGGATGCTTCTCGTTCTGCTGCTTTCAGGATGCTTCTTTCGGTGCCAAGTCGAAGTCTTTCGTGGGGAAAAAAAAGATGTAGCCATCGACTGATCGTCTTTTTAAAACCAAGCCGAATGCCACGTCCTTTTTTTTTTTTTTTTTTTTTATTTTATTTATTTACAAACATTATTTACAACAAAATTAAATTTTACAAAAGTTAAAATAAAACATGGTCGTGTTGGTTCCTCCTTTCTTAGCAGTCGTCCACTTTTTCTTTCCAGAGTTGGTGATATCCTTCTTCGTGCAGATCCGCTTTTTTCGCTTCGTACTTCTTGATTTCGTTCCTTTTTTTAGGGTTGACGCTCTTCTTTTTTCTATCGTCCGGGTCTCCTTTCGGTGTTTTGGAGTCTCCGGACCAATTCGGGATCTCCCTGCACCACATTTTCCCAGGCCTGGGAAACATTTCGCACCTGACGAACCGTAGATACCGGAACTCTTCTCAAAATATTAGGCCATCTCCGGCGGAAGGTCTCGGATGAAGTCTCTTGTTGCTGTTGGTTGCGTCCGTCGTTTTCCATTTTTCTCAAGCGAGTGACTCTTGGAAGTGGAAGGTAATTTCGAGAGCCTTGGCCAAAAGGACTCATACAGACAGCGCCCTCTGCCGATCCGAAGAATTTCAAATCCTTTTCCGCTAAATTCCCATTTTTCCCTATTTTTACCAATTTTTCAAAATAATGTCGGACAGCATTCTTTTAAAAGCTTAACGTTTGCCCAGGAATAGCATTTAAAATTTATTTATATAACTTGAAATTTAAATTCATAACAATAAAAATTGATTTCATTTTCGTTCTACGCAGTCCATAAAAACGATCACTTGTTTTTTAAAAAAAGACTCGTTTAAAAAAAAGCGAAGAGATTTCATCAAATAGGAAAACCTTAAACATAATTTAATTTACTTATTAAATAAAGATGAACAGTTAAAAAAAAAATTTTAGAAATGCTGCCTGACAATATTAGGAAAATTGGTAAAAAATTTCCTGTTCCACAGAGGGGCTGTCTGTATGAGTCCTTTTGGCCAAGGCTCTCGAAATTACCTTCCACTTCCCAAGAGTCACTCGCTTGAGAAAAATGGAAAACGACGGACGCAAAACCAACACAACAGCAGCAAAGAGACTTCATCCGAGACCTTCCGCCGGAGATGGCTCAATATTTTGAGAAGAGTTCCGGTATCTACGGTCGTCAGTGCGAACGTTCTCAGGCCTGGGAAATGTGGTGCAGGGAGACCCGAATTGGTCCGGAGACTCCAAAACACGAAAGGAGACCCGGCCGATAAAAGAAGATCGCCAACCCTAAAAAAGGGACGAAATCACGAAGTACGAAGCGAAAAAAGCGGATCTGCACGAAGAAGGACATCACCAACTCTGGAAAGAAAAGTAGACGACCGCTAAGAAAGAAAGAACCAACACGACCATGTTTTATTTTTAATTTTGTAAAATTTAATTTTGTTGTAAATAATGTTTGTAAATAAAAAATAATAAAAAAAAAATAAAAAAAAGGACGTAGCATTCGGCTTGGTTTTAAAAAGATGATCAGTCGATGGCCACTTCTTTTTTTTTCCCCACGACGCGGCACCGAAAGAAGCCTCCTGAACCCAGCAGAACGCGAGGCATCCTCGTAATATTTTGTGACTTTCGTTCTTTTTATGTCTATGGCAACTTGTTCTATAATAAATAATTCCCCTTTGTCATTTATTGAATTACCTAATCAAATTTATTCATCATATATATTTTTAATTTTTTGAGAATGGTTACAAAAACGGAAGGTTATAAACACTATTCTTTAAAGAAAATTTAAGAACCAATACAATATCAATTTTCCTTTCCCGCCTCCTAAACAATAAGAATCAGCCGGAATATAAATCCGGAAAACATTTGCAAAATGAAATGTTGAAAAATCCTGGGAAAAGAACTTTATCCTATTTGACATAGGATAACCGGAAGGTTCTTTTAAAAAATAAATTTCAATTTTACTGGGATTGTATCTGGCGATTTTCCCACTTTACTCATACGAACAAAAGAAAGCTATGCTTTAGTTAAAATCATTTTATTTGGAATGCTACATTTTTTAAAATGTATGATAATTCTTTGGTCAATCCCGTCGGTAATTCAAGTATATTTATTTTCCACCTGCTGATGCAGAGGTTTTCTCGAAAGGCTTTTCCTCCAGAGAAGGGTTGCCCCAAATATCGAACGGCTCAATCGGTTTTCTATGATTTCATGAAGCCGAGTTTTATTGTTTTCATTCGAAAAATCGCATGGTCGTTTGTTTATAACCTGTTCACTTAAGAACGTAACCTTACACCCGAAATACGTCAAAATATACATTTGCCAGAAAAAATATTATTAGCAGCAAGGCTGTGTTCAAAAATACGTCGAAATTTAATTAATAAACATAATAATATAGTGAAAAGGAATAAGTTTCTTCAAGACAACGCTCCTGAAGCACAAAAAGCGTATTTCTTTAATTGTCTTCAATCCCCTTACCCACTGCTCGAATTTGGTTTTTGACACATTAATTTAAAAAAAGTAAATTGAATTCATTACAATTACTCTCATAAAATAAACTTTTTGCTGAGATCAAATCTTCTCCTGGTTTTTGGGTTATTAGTTGACGGAAAGTGGAAAATCGGAGAAAATTGTAAACAGTGCTCTTTTTCGCGCGCTCGTAGTTTAGATACGGTTGGTCGTACGAAAAAAACCAATGGTAAAAAGATGGTATTCTCTTCCAGTTATGAAAAATGACTTATTCTATTTACTGGACTATTCTAAGTGAAGAATGGGTTTCTTTTTATTCGTATGAGTAAAGTGGAAAAACCTCCTGATATAATCCCAGTAAATTGAAATCTATTTTTTAAAAGATTTTTCCGGTTATCCATGTTAAAAGGGTCTTTTCCCAGGATTTTTTAACATAAGAGTTACATTTTGCCTATGTTTTCCGGATTTATATTCTGGCAAATTCTTAATGTTTAGGAGGCGGGGGAGGAAAATTGAAAACAAGTTCTTGTATTTTCTTAAAGGATCGTGATTATAACCTTCCGTTTTTGTAACCTTTCTCAAAAAATTTAAAATATATATGATGAATAACTTTAATTGGGTAATTCGATAAATAACAAAAAAGGAATTATTTATTCAAGTAAAAGTTGCCTAGACAAAAAAAAAAAAAAAAAATTGGAACGAAAAACATTCGATTGTCGAGGATGCTTCTCGTTCTGCTGCGTTCAGGATGCTTCTTTCGGTGCCAAGTCGAAGTCTTTCGTGGGGAAAAAAAGATGTAGCCATCGACTGATCGTCTTTTTAAAACCAAGCCGAATGCACGTCCTTTTTTTTTTTTTTTTTTTTTTTTTTTATTTTTTATTTATTTACAAACATTATTTACAACAAAATTAAATTTTACAAAAGTTAAAAATAAAACATGGTCGTGTTGGTTCCTCCTTTCTTAGCAGTCGTCCACTTTTTCTTTCCAGAGTTGGTGATATCCTTCTTTGTGCAGATCCGCTTTTTTCGCTTCGTACTTCGTGATTTCGTTCCTTTTTTTAGGGTTGACGCTCTTCTTTTTTCTATCGTCCGGGTCTCCTTTCGGTGTTTTGGAGTCTCCGGACCAATTCGGGATCTCCCTGGACCACATTTTCCCAGGCCTGGGAAACATTTCGCACCTGACGAACCGTAGATACCGGAACTCTTCTCAAAATATGGAGGCCATCTCCGGCGGAAGGTCTCGGATGAAGTCTCTGCGTTGTTGCTGTAGGTTTCGGCGTCCGTCGTTTTCCATTTTCTCAAGCGAGTGACTCTTGGGAAGTGGAAGGTAATTTTGAGAGCCTTGGCCAAAAGGACTCATACAGACAGCGCCCTCTGCCGATCCGAAGAATTTCAATCCTTTTCCGCTAAATTCCCATTTTTCCCTATTTTTACCAATTTTTCAAAATAATGTCGGACAGCATTCTTTTAAAAGCTTAACGTTTGCCCAGGAGATAGCATTTAAAATTTATTTATATAACTTGAAATTTAAATTCATAACAATAAAAAATTGATTTCATTTTCGTTCTACGCAGTCCATAAAAACGATCACTAGTTTTTTAAAAAAAGACTCGTTTAAAAAAAAAAGCGAAGGGATTTCATCAAATAGGAAAACCTTAAACATAATTTAATTTATCTTATTAAATAAAGATGAACAGTTAAAAAAAAATTTAGAAATGCTGCCTGACATATTAGGAAAATTGGTAAAAAATTTCCTTGTTCCACAGAGGGCGCTGTCTGTATGAGTCCTTTTGGCCAAGGCTCTCGAAATTACCTTCCACTTCCCTAGAGTCACTCGCTTGAGAAAAATGGAAAACGACGGACGCCGATACCAACAGCAACAGCAGCAAAGAGACTTCATCCGAGACCTTCCGTCAGAGATGGCCTCCAATATTTTAAGAAGAGTTCCGGTGTCTACGTTACGTCAAGTGCGCAACGTATCTCGTAACGTAATGGTAAAAAGATGGTATTCTTCTTCCAGTTATGAAAAATGATTTTATTCTATTTACTGGACTATTCTAAGTGAAGAATGGGTTTCTTTTTATTCGTATGAGTAAAGTGGAAAAACCGCCTGATATAATCCCAGTAAAATTGAAATCTATTTTTTAAAAGATTTTTCCGGTTATCCATGTTAAAAGGGTCTTTTCCCAGGATTTTTCAACAATAAGAGTTACATTTTGCCTATGTTTTCCGGATTTATATTCTGGCAAATTCTTAATGTTTAGGAGGCGGGGGAGGAAAATTGAAAACAAGTTCTTGTATTTTCTTAAAGGATAGTGTTTATAACCTTCCGTTTTGTAACCTTTCTCAAAAAATTTAAAATATATATGATGAATAACTTTAATTGGGTAATTCGATAAATAACAAAAAGGAATTATTTATTCAAGTAAAAGTTGCCTAAGACAAAAAAAAATGGAACGAAAAACATTAGAATTTTCGAGGATGCTTCTCGTTCTGCAGAGTTCAGGATGCTTCTTTCGGTGCCAAGTCGAAGTCTTTCGTGGGAAAAAAAGATGTAGCCATCGACTGATCGTCTTTTTAAAACCAAGCCGAATGCAACGTCCTTTTTTTTTTTTTTTTTTTTTTTTAATTTTATTTTTTATTTATTTACAAACATTATTTACAACAAAATTAAATTTTACAAAAGTTAAAATAAAACATGGTCGTGTTGGTTCCTCCTTTCTTAGCAGTCGTCCACTTTTTCTTTCCAGAGTTGGTGATATCTTTCTTCGTGCAGATCCGCTTTTTTCGCTTCGTACTTCGTGATTTCGTTCCTTTTTTTAGGGTTGACGCTCTTCTTTTTTCGTAGGTTTTAAAAAAGGTTGACATTTCGGACGTATTTTTATCTTTTTATTGTGACTAGTTTCGAGTCTTGACGACTCCTCTTCAGACTAGTTATGTAGAAGTTAAATAATTAATGGCAGTGTTTCATAAGTTTTCACTTTTTTAAAAAATTTTTGTGTCGAAATTGTTAAACAATGTTCAGAAATTTAAATAATTCAAGAATAAAACTTTTTAATTTATTCAGTAGTATGCCATTTTGTTAACTAATTTCTTGCTTAACAAATGGCATACTACTGAATAAATTAAAAAGTTTTATTCTTGAATTATTTTAATTTCTGAACATTGTTTAACAATTTCGACACAAAAATCTTTTAAAAAAAGTGAAAACTTATGAAACACTGCCATTAATTTTTTAACTTCTACATAACTAGTCTGAAGAGGAGTCGTCAAGACTCGAAACTAGTCACAATAAAAAGGTTAAAATACGTCCGAAAAGTCAACCTTTTTTAAAACCTACAATACAACAAGCGGACGACCAAAAAAGAAATCTTCTTTTTTCTATCGTCCGGGTCTCCTTTCGGTGTTTTGGAGTCTCCGGACCAATTCGGGATCTCCCTGCACCACATTTTCCCAGGCCTGGGAAACCTTTCGCACCTGACGAACCGTAGATACCGGAACTCTTCCCAAAATATTGGAGGCCATCTCCGGCGGAAGGTCTCGGATGAAGTCTCAGCGTTGTTGCTGTTGGTTACGGCGTCCGTCGTTTTCCATTTTTCTCAAGCGAGTGACTCTTGAGAAGTGGAAGGTAATTTTGAGAGCCTTGGCCAAAAGGACTCATACAGACAGCGCCCTCTGCCGATCCGAAGAATTTCAAATCCTTTTCCGCTAAATTCCCATTTTCCCCTATTTTTACCAATTTTTCAAAATAATGTCGGACAGCATTCTTTTAAAAGCTTAACGTTTGCCCAGGAGATAGCATTTAAAATTTATTTATATAACTTGGAATTTAAATTCATAACAATAAAAAATTGATTTCATTTTCGTTCTACGCAGTCCATAAAAACGATCACTAGTTTTTTAAAAAAAGACTCGTTTAAAAAAAAGCGAAGAGATTTCATCAAATTGGAAAACCTTAAACATAATTTAATTTATCTTATTAAATAAAGATGAAGGGGGCACACAACTCATCCGAAAGTATTCTCATCCGAATGTCAACTCATCCGAAAAATAATAAAAATAGAAAAAATATAAACAGACAATTCATCCGAATGTATTTTCATCCGAAAGGGCTACGCTCCTTTTTCGGATGAGTTGACAGTCGGACGAGAATACTTTCGGATGAGTTGTGTGCCCAATTTATACAAATTTTTAAATATTATACTTTATAAAATAAAAAACAGTGAATACAACTCATCCGAAAGTATTCTCGTCCGACTGTCAACTCATCCGAAAAATAATAAAATAGAAAAAATATAAACAGACAATTCATCCGAATGTATTTTCATCCGAAAAGGCTACGCCCCTTTTTCGGATGAGTTGACAGTCGGACGAGAATACATTCGGATGAGTTGTCTGTTTATATTTTTTTTAAATATTATACTTTAATAAAATAGAAACAGTGAATACAACTCATCCGAAAGTATTTTCATCCGACTGTCAACTCATCCGAAAACTAACGTACAAAATTGCTGCGTCGTAAATGAGGCAGCGTTCCACCCCAGCAAGTTTTAAACTCCTTTTTGGGCGTACCGAGCTCATTATCCTACGAGCTCATTATCCTACCCCACAGGATGTGTACGCTAAAAAATTTAAAAACTCCTTTCCGCCCCCGGAGGCGGGGATCGGGGTGGGCCAGCCAGGTGTCTTTGAAACTGAATCTTTAAACGTTCTAGCGGAGGGTAGGGAGTAAGGAAAAAGGGTTCATCCCTAGCGACCGCCAGGGGAATGTAATAAAAGGCGTTCTGAGGGTGGTGCACCCCGATCCCCGCCTCCGGGGGCGGCAAGGAATCCAAAAAACGTTCTAGCGGAGGGTAGGGAGTAAGGAAAAAGGGTTCATCCCTAGCGACCGCCAGGGGAATGTAATAAAAGGCGTTCTGAGGGTGGTCCACCCCGATCCCCGCCTCCGGGGGCGGCAAGGAATCCAAAAACGTTCTAGCGGAGGGTAGGGAGTAAGGAAAAGGGTTCATCCCTAGCGACCGCCAGGGGAATGTAATAAAAGGCGTTCTGAGGGTGGTGCACCCCGATCCCCGCCTCCGGGGGCGGCAAGGAATCCAAAAACGTTCTAGCGGAGGGTAGGGAGTAAGGAAAAAGGGTTCATCCCTAGCGACCGCCAGGGGAATGTAATAAAAGGCGTTCTGAGGGTGGTCCACCACGATCCCCGCCTCCGGGGCGGCAAGGAATCCAAAAAACCCTCTAGCGGAGGGTAGGGAGTAAGGAAAAAGGGTTCATCCCTAGCGGCCGCCAGGGAATGTAATAAAAGGCGTTCTGAGGGTGGTCCACCCCGATCCCCGCCTCCGGGGCGGCAAGGAATCCAAAAACGTTCTAGCGGAGGGTAGGGAGTAAGGAAAAAGGGTACATCCCTAGCGACCGCCAGGGGAATGTAATAAAAGGCGTTCTGAGGGTGGTCCACCCCGATCCCCGCCTCCGTATGATGTAATAATGCATGTTGGTCTAATCCCGTATGTGACTTTTTCTGCTTTACATTGTTCTTATGTTGGTCCATTCGTTATCCGAGCGGTCGCTAGGGATGAACCCTTTTTCCTTACTCCCTAGCCTCCGCTAGAACGTTTTTTGGATTCCTTGCCGCCCCCGGAGGCGGGGATCGGGGTGGACCACCCTCAGAACGCCTTTTATTACATTCCCCTGGCGGTCGCTAGGGATGAACCCTTTTTCCTTACTCCCTACCCTCCGCTAGAACGTTTTTTGGATTCCTTGCCGCCCCCGGAGGCGGGGATCGGGGTGGACCACCCTTTAGAACGCCTTTTATTACATTCCACTGGCGGTCGCTAGGGATGTACCCTTTTTCCTTACTCCCTACCCTCCGCTAGAACGTTTTTTGGATTCCTTGCCGCCCCCGGAGGCGGGGATCGGGGTGGACCACCCTCAGAACGCCTTTTATTACATTCCCCTGGCGGTCGCTAGGGATGTACCCTTTTTCCTTACTCCCTACCCTCCGCTAGAACGTTTTTTGGATTCCTTGCCGCCCCCGGAGGCGGGGATCGGGGTGGACCACCCTCAGAACGCCTTTTATTACATTCCCCTGGCGGCCGCTAGGGATGAACCCTTTTTCCTTACTCCCTACCCTCCGCTAGAGGGTTTTTTGGATTCCTTGCCGCCCCCGGAGGCGGGGATCGGGGTGCACCACCCTCAGAACGCCTTTTATTACATTCCCCTGGCGGTCGCTAGGGATGAACCCTTTTTCCTTACTCCCTACCCTCCGCTAGAACGTTTAAAGATTCAGTTTCAAAGACACCTGGCTGGCCCACCCCGATCCCCGCCTCCGGGGGCGGAAAGGAGTTTTTTTAAATTTTTTAGCGTACACATCCTGTGGGGTAGGATAATGAGCTCGTAGGATAATGAGCTCGGTACGCCCAAAAGGAGTTTAAAACTTGCTGGGGTGGAACGCTGCCTCATTTCTACGACGCAGCAATTTTTGTACGTTAGTTTTCGGATGAGTTGACAGTCGGATGAAAATACTTTCGGATGAGTTGTATTCACTGTTTTCTATTTTATTAAAGTATAATATTTAAAAAAAATATAAACAGACAACTCATCCGAATGTATTCTCGTCCGACTGTCAACTCATCCGAAAAAGGGGCGTAGCCTTTTCGGATGAAAATACATTCGGATGAATTGTCTGTTTATATTTTTTCTATTTTTATTATTTTTCGGATGAGTTGACAGTCGGACGAGAATACTTTCGGATGAGTTGTATTCACTGTTTTTTATTTTTATAAAGTATAATATTTAAAAATTTGTATAAATTGGGCACACAACTCATCCGAAAGTATTCTCGTCCGACTGTCAACTCATCCGAAAAAGGAGCGTAGCCCTTTCGGATGAAAATACATTCGGATGAATTGTCTGTTTATATTTTTTCTATTTTTATTATTTTTCGGATGAGTTGACATTCGGATGAGAATACTTTCGGATGAGTTGTGTGCCCCCTAATTATTTAAATCTGCTCCGATTTTAAATGCAGAAGACAAAAAAGAAGAAGCGCGAAAAAAAGACAGAACAGAAACTTCTTGGGGAATCAATTTGATAAGTTGCAATTTTTGGTTTTGACTTTTTATGTTTGTTTATTTTATGACTATTGCGAAAACATGTGAAATACAAGCGTCAAAAATCACCAGAAGCCGATGGTTAGGTGACTTTCGCCAAATTTAGTTTCCTGAATCTAAAACCGCTTTCTCACCGTCGACAATTCTAACAGTATAGTTTTACTAGCACACCATTAGCAACAGCTCTTCTATAATAGCTAGGAATAAATTGAAATGATGAAGATGGGACAGAAAGTTCTGGCGAAACGCTGTAGACGTAGAAAAGAAGAAGCAAACTCGGGACAATCGGTTTCAGAAAAATGAAAGCTCAGAATCATCGGCCAATTCCAATCTGCCCTTTACACGGATGAGAGGTAGGGGAAAACATGATAAAAACATTAACATGATCCTCTGAGAGGAGAAGTAAATCAAAAAGTTTCTTCAAAATATAATAAAAAAATTTTCACATCAGCATAATCATATTATGTACATATAGGTACCTGTGTATTTTCAAATACAGATTTTTTTTGTCCTAAAAATAAAAACTTATAAAAACTAATTTTTTTTTCCTTCAAACCGAGCCTTTTAAACAGAAGATACCAAAAAATTGCTAATCCCGATCTAATTTACTATCTCTGCTCTGAAGTCGACTGGTCTTTCGCCAGTAAGTCGTGGACTCGCTTCCCGGATTTGATAAAATTTCTAATTTAGAAGATAGAAACTTATTTCTAAGAGAAAGTTAAAATTACTTAAATCGATTGACTTTAAAGACTTTTTCATTTCTCAAAATAGCAAGGCCATATTTAAACAAAACTTGAGGCATACTCATTTAACTAAAGGCCTGGGAAAATAAAATTAATTTATTAAAGTAGTTAAAGTGCTGGTTTGTCCAGGAAGGTAAGGGAAAAAAATTAATCAGTAATTGAGTTTATTATGTCCTTCAAACAAGACTTGTCGAACGTTAATGTTGATTCTCGATTCAGAAACATAGTCGCCAAATCTTGACCAGCTCTCTGGATCCTCTGAAGTATCTAGCCAAGTCGCAGAATTTGCTGCAACGATTCTAGGAACTCCATGATAGCTTAGACGGCTTTCAGACGACATCACAACGCAATCTCCGCTTTCAACCAAAATCGCAGTCGCATCATCTTCAATACTCGGTCCACCTATGAGGAACAGCGCACTTTGTCCAAAACTGAAATATAAAAATTTATATAAATAGAACTGCATAAAAGGATCTAAACTGTTGTTTTTCAAGTAGAGCAGCAACGCTTAGTAAGGTGCCAAACTAAAAGTTCGTTGGCTGATTTACCAAAAGAATGGAAAAATTACTTCAAATCAGGAAAAGAGGGGGATTCTCCAAAACTCCCAAAAATTCTAGTCATAAAAAGGTGTTTATCATGCTAATGACTGAGTATGAGTCCTGAAAATTAAACAAACAGAAACTTTGAGGCTTAGAGAACGAGGAAATCGCCATATAAGGACAAAAAAGGGGCCAAAAAACACCCAAAAATCATATTTTTGATCGAGGAAAACTCGGAAAAAGGAGAGCAAAACGGCAAAAAAATAGGTGTTTCAGAGAAGTTTGTATGCAAAAAAAACTGAGGGAAAGGCCAGACAATGTTGTAAACGGTTGTTTCTCAGTCCGAAAATCGAGAACTCTTCAAAATGTGGTGAAAAAGGGATTTATTGACTTAATAGAGAGTTTTAGCAACTCGTGTTTTGGTCTATTCGTAACACGAATAGCCCTACTCGTATACGAGTGGGCTCTGAGTCGTATTCGTGTTACGAAACGAGAAGATCTACTCGTTGCCGACTCCGAGTGGCATTCGTAAAACGAATAGAAGTGAGGTTAGTCGAACGAACACGTTCAAAGTAATTAAATGTAATCAAAAAGTATAAAATAAAACAGAATTCTTCTAAAATTTTAATTACATTTTAAATTATCACAAATTTATAAATTAAAAAATTTATAAATTAAAAAAAAGGCGCTAGCCAAGTTTAAAGTCGTTGCGGTTACCTAACAGGAAGGTTACAAACATTTCAATCCACGTTTCTTTTCTACCTCGTGTGCACTGTGCTTTATACTTATTTTATTTAGTGAAACGTTTTTGGGCTTTTTTTTTTTTTTTTTTTTTTTTTTTTTTTTGGGCTTAAAGAAAAAGTAAGTATACACTACGTTATAGTCCTAAGCTTTTAATTGACGTTGTAGTATGCAGGAAAGCAAAAGAAAAGTTATACGCTTTTCAAAAAGCGACGACGCATTTCTTTTAAAGGAGGTGCGGGCGGAAAATCCGTTTCTCAACTCGAATATTTGGCCATCAATTCAAAGCAATATGAAAAACTGCACTGGTATGTATAAAAGTTAAAAATTTCATCAAGCTATATCTTCAAATACCGTTCTGGTTTTACTAAGATGGATTTTTTTTATAGCGAATTTCTAAAATACCCATCACAGCCAGGAGTACTGCTTCACATGCATTGAAAGGTTTTAATTTAATCAATTAAACATTATTTTTTAATTTTCTAGCTTTTAGTTAGTCTTAAGGCATTCATAGTAATATTTTAGAGTAATTTAACTAAGTTTTTTAGAAGGTATTGATATAAATAAGGCATAAATGTTTAAAATGCCTGTAAAAGCTTTTTTTTTCTTTTTTTTTTTTTTTTTTGGAAATTCGCTGTTTGAGAAGTGTGATGTTTGGGAAACATAGTATTTGCTTATCGATTGATTGGTTGAGAGTGGAGAACTAAAGTTTCAGCTTTTGTATAGCTTTTGTATAGCTTTTCCAAGTAAGATTTGGAATTTTCCAAAACATTTGTAACTTTCAAAAGCGATGGCAGATATTTCTTCGTAATTCAGTACAAGAAAAGGTTGGATTTAAATGGAATATTTTATAATTGCTCTGGAAGTTACAATAAGCGTTTAAGAATGTTCCGAATTTGACCGCAAAAATCTATTACATAAGCACCTACACATATTTTTCTTTTGTATATAGAATATTTTTATAACAGGCAAAGACTTCACTGTACGAGCTTTGAAAAATCGACTCGATCACCTGATGAAGCTGTTCAGGTCACAGGATCGTAGCAACTTAAAAAAGTCAGGATCATTGAATTTATAGTTTTAACTTTTATTAATCTAACTAATAACCTAAAAACAACTAACTCTAATGCATGATTTGTTAGTAGTCTTAATTTAATTATGTGTAATAATTATTCAATGTTGGTTTTTCTTGCTAGGAACAACATTCATGTTGTATTATTTTCAGATCAGGAACTGAAGAGGAGTATACAGAAATAATTCAACTTCTGCAAGATATTATAGATTTAAAGGCTGAATTTATGCCTCCTAAAAAGAAGGGTAAGCATAAGAGTATAATTATGGTTACATATTTTGACATGACTCTTGTCTTGTTCGGTATAGCAAAAGTTCAAAATGAGGGCCTTCGCCTTCGGGAAGAAGCCGTCTCCTCTATCGAGATATGTTTTGCTGATGATATGGTAAGTTGTTTCGTGCCAAAATCTACGAATAATTGGAATTTTTTTACAGTTACTTTATCCAGATGTGATACTCCCCCCTAATTCACCCCAAAATCCTATACTCCCCCCTAATTCACCCCAAGATCCTTTACATCTCCCTAGTACTCCCCAAAATCCTTCTATCCCCCCCAATACTTCCCAAATCCTATACTCTCCCCTAATTCACCCCAAGATCCTTCACTTCTCCCTAGTACTCCCCAAAATCCTTCTATCCCCCCAATACTTCCCAAATCCTTTACTCCTCCCTACTACTTCCCAAAATCCTTCTATCCCCCCTACTACTTCCCGAAATCCTTTACTCCTCCCTACTACTTCCCAAAATCCTTCTATCCCCCCTAGTACTACCCAAAATCCATCTATCCCCCCTACTACTTCCCAAAATCCTTTACCCCTCCCTCAATCACGTTCAAGAGGAATACGCCGAGCATCGGAGAACTACCTCTTCGAAAAATTGGAGGTTGAAAAGAGAAAAATAGCTCTTGAAGAAAGAAAAATGAAGTTGGAAGAGGAAAAATTCCAACATCAAAGGAAAATGGAGGAACAAGCGGTAATATCTTTGGCACTTACATAATTGTTTTTAGGCTCAACTAAATGCAGAAACTCAAAGAGCAATGCTGGAAATAATTAAAAAAACCTACACTAAATAGATGTACATGTAAATATCTTTTTTTTGGAACTGTGGTGGAGTTTATTAATACAATTTGGTTTCATTTCAGGGCACATTTCGAGAGATCCAAATTTATCCTTTTTCTTTTTTCGACCACTTAATAATGGTCAAATTAAGTTTCAATCGAGTTTTCCATGAAGTATCTATCGAGGTTTCCATGAAGTATCTATCGAGGTTTCCATGAAGTATCCATCGAGTTTTCCATGAAGTATCTATCGAGGTTTCCATGAAGTATCTATCGAGTTTTCAATCAAGTTTTAAATTTTTATTTTTATTTCTTTTGTCTTTAATGTAAAACCGGCCAAAAACCAAATTGTACATGTAAATAGGTTGTAAATAAAACAAAGTGGTTCCAATAAAAGTATTTTTATTAAAAAAAAAAAAAAAAAAAAAAAAAAAAAAAAAAAAAAAAAAAAACTACCCCAAATAAACTTCTAGTGCAGAGGTGGCACCCCAAAAAACTGGGCGGTTTGATTAGAGTACAAGCAGGAGTGGCAGTTTGTCAAAAGCACTGCTACCTTGTACATTTCTTCAACGTCCTGAAGAAGTAGTTTTTGATTTTTTTTTAAATCTACAAATGCGAAGAGGGAAACCACTCGCCCAAAACTCCATTCAACGGCCTGTCGCACGGTTGACATTTTTGTGTTGAACGTAGCCTGCGCAGGAGATAGATAACTTGTTGGGAAGGGTGCGATTAAAAGATTGCGAACTGGGTACGCAGGATCCCCATAGAGGACAAAAGGGCCACTTTTGATTCCAACTCCTCAAATAAATTGGAATCCGCTAAAATTCCTAAAATGTTTAAATTAATAATTGGCCCATATGTTAGTTATGGATAAAAATACCAGCATCGTGTCGTCTCCCTGGATATGCATCCGACAAGCTTACGATAAGCCCATCGGGGGTTGCCACGCTCTGGAATTTCACACAGTGGTGCCTAAACAGAGTGGTAAGAGTTATCCAAAATAATTTGGAATGGCAAAGTATGCGCTTTGTCTTTTTTTTTTTACCTCTTGTGGCCACTAAAATAATTTTGCTGGTCCCTGATGGGCCGACAGATGGCCCTCGCGGTTCCATCTATGAAGCCCCAACAACTGCGCAGAGGAGCTCCACGTCTAACTGCAGACTGAAAAATTTTAAGAGATTAATACGACTTAAAATGTTGTGTTACTCACATCAGCATATATTTGTAGCCTTTGATGGTCGAGCCACTCTAAACAAATCAACTTCAGTCTGTCACCTTTCAGACCGAGGATACAGCTGATCATTGCTTTCGCTATGATAGACAAAGCGCTGACGGATCGACCAAATATTGGCGAGATGTCAGATAGGCGGTTTGGGTACGCCAATCTTCTTAATAGAATTAATAAACCCTCTTCCGCTAGAATACAAAGTTTTAGAAACTTCAGGAAATTAAAACGTGTAAAAAACTTACCAAAACTGACAATCTATGCCCACAGTTCACAAACTGGGGAAGCCCTAAGGCATCACTCAGCCTGAATATGTCTTCCCGCTTGAACCTGAACATAGATCTAGAGGTTTCTTCTTCGAGAAGATTGAGGTCCATCTTGAACGAAGGAACTCCAACATGTCTAAAATAATATTTTTTTTTAATAACTTAAAATAACGAAGGTTAAGCCCATCCCAACCATAGCAACTAAGAAATTAGAGAACTTACCTCCTTTCGCCAAACGCTTCAAGAAATAGCAATTCTTCGAACGTTTCCTCGTCCAACACTTCATCTAAACTTTCTAAATCCATTTTAAAATTTTAAAAATTAGAAAAATTAAAGCTTCACGGGACGGTTACACAAACAAAACCTGACTGTTCTCAGCTTCGTATAATTCCGCTTGGAGCGCTAGCTCTACTCGTGCTACGAGTAGCTGAAACTCTAAATTCGGAACCTCCGAATAGGGCTACTCGGGATTTCTATTCGTATTACGAATGGACCAAAACACGAGTTGCTAAAACTCTCTAATGACTAAAGGAAACTCCGAGTAAACTTCTGGAAGTGCGACAAAAAGAGGTTTTTAGCTAAAAGAAAGAGGAGAACGCCAGAAACAAATTTTTTAATGATCCTCAGGATAAAAACCCGGCAAGGGCTACGGTTGCCTAGTAAATATGATGTAAATGAGGAAAAATACCCATTATTACCATAATTTAACATAGTTATAAAAACTACCCAAAAGATAATAAAGGTGCTCTATTATTGGGCTCAGAGTGATCTGTATGTCCAGAAAGAGTAGAATTCATGTGGTAAAAATTAATAATGGTAGCCTCAGCATTTATTTTCCAGCCGCCTATTGTTCGCCCAAGGATCCTACACATTTCTTTCAGTTCCTGTGGGAAAGTTCCTCTAGAGTCTTCAGAATAAACCTTAAACTTCAGAATTAAAATAAAAGAAAACTATGAAAATACAAACTTTGGTCTCCCAGTTGTGATGGTAGCCTAAAGTGATCCATCTCAGCTGCTTACGGAGAGATTTCCCATTTTCAGAATCTCTAGGAGAGAAAAAAATAAAAGTAAAGAAAAAAAAATAAAGGTCTACTAGTGGCATAATTCCCACCAATCATCATATTCTGTTAATAAACCATGCGGTAATAAATTATTTCTGTTTGGTGGCTTTGTGTATTCTGCCAAGCATTTTTTCATCCAATACCGCTGCCCCGGAAGGTGTGAAAGGATTTTTTAAAACAATCAAACCTAAAAAAAAAAAAATTTTCAACCTTTAGTAATTTTACGTTATTCATACCAGGGTGGTTGATAAGTTCAAATATCTCCCAGGAGTTAATCTGCTTAAGTCCAAACTCTTCGAAATATTCATCATATTCGTTTTTTTTATCGATTTCTAAATTCTTGACAACGTAACGCAAAGAAGCTAAATCATGATTAGAATTTGTACTGGATATGAGGAATAAAGCTAAGTACCAGAACCTCTTGGCCAAAAAATTAAAATAAGGTAGGTACCTGAGGATTAGGTGAATTTAAATCAACTATACTGGACATATCTGGAGAAGGGCATTTGCTTTGATAGTACTTAAATTTCTCTTTAAACATATTCCTTTATTAAACTTTGAATTAACAAATTAATAAAAGTTTTTAACTAAACAAACATGACAAACTTCTGAAATTGAGCAAAAAAGCAGAGCTTAAGCTCTGAAACTAGCTTACAAGTCACTATCTGCAAAGGCAAAAGGGAAGTTGAGAGTTCTACACAGAGTAATACATAAATAATGTAATAAAATGTTTGTATATAATTAATTACTAATGAATAATGCTTAAATTAAAAATAATTGTGTTTGATTATCACTTTATCAGTTATCACGTTATTGATAACATGAGGTTATCGCTGTTATAAGACAAAATTGCCAAAGGTATAACCAAAAATTTCCCACTGATGCATCACAAATTCACTGGGCACAGTTGGGTCTGTAGATTAATAAGAAATTTTATCAATGCTCCACTAAAAGTATATTTATTTTACCTACATTGAATTCATGCAATAAAATATACCTATTTTGGAGAACATAAAATAGTAATAGTCTGGAGCTGGCCCCGACGGGAATTTCCCAATGAGAAGGAACAATATAGGAGGGGAAGTATAAGGGAGGGGAAGTATAACCAGTAATCACTAATTAATATATTGCCTGTAAACAAGTATTTCACGACGCAACCAAGTGGTGCTTGAAAACGGGAGCACGGGCGCTTTATCACTCCTCAAATTTTCATTTGTCATCTGACCCCTCAAGACTTAACGGTCATGTTGGTTTAGTATCTCAAGCGCATCGATTTTCAAAGAGACCCTGATTTTGTTATAGGTAGGCCTTTTTGTTTATAGGTAGGTAAAATCATTGAAATAATTTATCGTAATCGAAGGAAGATATTGTGAAAAAAAAGAAGAAATTGGAGTTAATTAATCAAAAGAAATGATCTCGATCATGCGTAATCTCGCAAATGGGGAACGTATATTTATTGATATTAAAAGTTACAGAGGGAGAAAAAAATGAAAAAAACGGATATTCCACGACCGGTTTCGGCGTAATACGCCTTATCAGGTGGACTATTTCCTTATTTTTCATTCTCCTACACTTTTTACTTGACTTTCATTAGACGGTATTATGGACTCCGCAGGAAGGTGGACAAACTATCCGTTTATTCGGCACCTCCCCCAACCCTACTACCTACTAATTGTCACTACACCACCTTTTTATACCTATTAAGGAATTCTAAAGTATTTTATACTATTTATACTATTAGGTATAAAAAGAGGTGGTGTAGTGACAATTAGTAGGTAGTGGGTATATCTTCAAAAAATAGCTTAACAATAAAAATTGATTAGAGAAATTCATCGGCTTCAGCAAACTCTCGGAAAATTCGTTTTGTTAGAAGGGAATATTATGAGGACCTCACTGACTCTTTTAAGTCGATTTATTTGATTCATTTGCGTATGGTCTGCTAAAAAAAAAAAAAAAAAAAAAGAAAGCCCAAACTGTCCTATTTTTCTATAATTTATCAATATAACATTTTTTGTTTCAATATTTGTCGACAGCGACTATACTTATGTGAAAGGAATTAACGAAGTAGTTAATCCTTATTTTTTCTCCCTCAAAGGAGAGCAGGTAGCGAATTTAATGAAGGGTTTTCCCATCTAGGTCACTGAACTCTTTGCATTTCCCTAGCGCTTTAAAAAGTTACTTAAATTTTTTTTTCCACTGTGATTAAAGTATTCTAATTATTATACTCGCAATTGGTAACTTGACCATTTTTTTTTTATTGCACTAAATGAAAGAGGAGAGAATAATAAAAACAATGCCGTTTGAATTTTTTCCTGCGATAAAAAATGGATTTTTAATGATTTTTTGAAAATTGAATTTTTGCCGAATTGATAAGAAAGTTTTTTCTGGGGAGTGGGGGTGATGACGTCACCCCTGCCAAATCATAGATGACATGGGAATGTAAAGCCTTCCTTTTGGCGCCCATGGATATTGTTTATACGTTTTATTTATTATTATATTTTACGCCATGGTGAGATACAAATATTGCTTTGTTCCGATGTGCCGGAACACCACTATTTCAACTCCGGAGAAGTTGTTTATTACGGTAAGTTGTTATTAATACCTAATATGTACATTTTGTCCTTGTCAATTTTTCATTTTGTTACTTATAATTTTCTAAGGTTCCACAAGATCGTAATACTGCTAAAAAATGGTTCAGTGCTGTAAGACGGGATACTACGTCTCAACCTTTGTCTTACAAATCGGTTTTTTTTGTTGTGAAGATATCACGCATTCAATTTTGCAAGAAATGATTTAAATATTACTTACTTACATCAATGTTCTAACATTTTAGTAATAAGTGATATAAGAAGGTATAAAAATAAGTAAGTATACCTAAACTCAAACCTAGGCACTTCTTTTATAACTTCATAAAA
Source organism: Orius insidiosus (assembly GCA_014119065.1). Taxonomy (NCBI): domain Eukaryota; kingdom Metazoa; phylum Arthropoda; class Insecta; order Hemiptera; family Anthocoridae; genus Orius; species Orius insidiosus. The sequence goes on along the minus strand of JACGAQ010000333.1, from coordinate 118,932 downwards.
TTATTACACTTAACTGAACCTAACCTAGTTGTTTAATTTTTCCTTATTTCTTTTTTAAAAAAATGAAAATAAACTTTAAGGAACATCATGACTTTCTTTGAGAAGAACGTAACTATTAAATTTTAATGGATAAATTTTAAAAACAAACTTTCAAACAAAGAAGCACTTACTTTTCTATTTTTGCCCCTTGGCCCCCGGAGTAAACGCAATTTATAAATTCGAAAACGGCGAATTCGGACAAAGACGGCAAATTATCTGAAGACGCAATCACAAATCCTTCGCGTACCATGTTTATTTGAATAAAGAGTCCAAAAAAACTACTAATATTAAGTTTCTTCACTGCTTCAAGCACGGGAGGAACCAAAACCAGTAGAACGCTTGGCAGGGGTGACATCACGTCCCCCGCACCGCCTATCGGACATTTCTTATCACTAGCCAAATTTCAAAAATTCATTAAAAATCCATTTTTCAACGTAGGAAAAAATTCAAACGGCATTGTTTCTTATTTTTTCCCCTCTTTAATTTTATATAAAACTTATGGGGAAAATTTTTCTAAGGAAAGTTCCTAATTGAGGTCTCTCATGGCAAATGGAGTTGTGGGTTAGAAACATGGGTATTGAAGGAGGGACCTGGTTTCCCCATGTTGGTATGGCGCCCGTTCCGGCTGAACCCCTGCTTTTACTAAAAAATTTAATATACCTAATATGATAACTCAAAAAAAATTGTTTTAATTTAGTGAGTACCAGACGGAGTTGTTTGTCTCCAAATTTGGGCTTCTTGAAATATTATTAAAAATTGAATTTTTTATAATCTCCTTGCGAAGACCTAGGGCTCGTAGGCGTAGTTGATTGATCACTAATTTGGTGGAAATAAAAGTTTCAAAAGTCTATCTTATTTATTTTATCAGGGTCTTTAAGAGATATAGGAACTTGGTAGCGTTCCGCCCCGCCGAGCAAAGCCCGACCCGTATAATGATCGACTTCAATTATGTAATTGCACCATAATTACTAAGTACAAGTATTAAGTACAATTAAGAACTTGCTTTTTTTTAGATTTCAAGTACAATTACAAGTAATTGAACTTTTTTTTATAACTATCAAAACAAGTTCAAGTACATGGACTTAGATGTGCTTGTGCAAGTACAAGAACATGGACTAGTTTTTATACTGTACAAGTACTGTACCTGTACTCGTACTTGGTAGTACGATTTTGCCAACTCTGTGCGATATGAGTAAATTTTAAAAATTTAAACTCGATCGGAATTCAGGGTGCCGAGATATTGTGCATAAAAAACCCGGTTTTTCGCCTTGGGCTTGTTCTTCTTCTTCTTTCCGTTCAGTGTGCCAGGGCGATAGAGGAAGAAATGACTGTGATAAAGGGTATCTCACCACGCATTTCGGCTTAAAAAGCCACGTCAGGTGAGCTATTCTCTATTATTGGTTAATTGTTTGATAGGAAAATCAATAAATACGAGGGCACGCTTGCTTCATCTCCTCTACAGTGTACATCGGAGGGCGGGGAAGTTGATATCATAACTTTTTCTGGCTGCTGTAGAAGGGTTTTCGTGAGAAGGGACGCTTTTTACACGGAGTGTTTTTGAGAGCGATATCACTTCTTTTTTTAGTTTAATTATTACTAAAATAAAAAATTTAATTTTTAATAAAATTTCAAGAAGCCCAAATTTGGATACAAACAACTCCGTCTGGTACTCACTAAATTAAAAGAATTTTTTTTTGAGTTGTCATATTATATTAAATTTTTTAGTAAAAGCAGGGGTTGAGCCGGAACGGGCGCCATACAGGGAAAACAGGCCCCTCCTTCAATACCCATGTTTCTAACCCACAACTCCATTTGCCATGAGAGACCTCAATTGCGAGTATAATAATTAGAATGTTATAATCACAGTGGAAAAAAAAAATTAACCAACTTTTTAAAGCGCTAGGGAAATGCAAAGAGTTCAGTGACCTAGATGGGAAAACCCTTCCATTAAATTCGCTACCTGCTCTCTTTTGAGGGAGAAAAGTACTAGTCGGAGCTGGCCCTGACGGGAACTTCCTTAAAGAGAAGTAACAATATATGAGGGGGAAGTATATGGGAGGGGAAGTATAACGGAGTGGGAAGTATGTGGGAGGGGAAGTATAACGGAGTAGGAAGTATATGGGAGGGGAAGTATAACGAACGGGGAAGTACTAAGTTTTTTTTGTAAAAAAAAAAATTTGTTTTGGAAAATTTTCCGGTTTTTTTTTTCATTTTCTTTTTTTTTTTTTTTTTTTGTTTGAAAAATTTTTAAGTTCTTTTTTCGAAAAATTTTCTAAGTTTTTTTTTTTTTTCAAAAAATTTTCAAAGTTTTTTTCGAAAAATTTTCTGGGTTTTCCTTTTTTTTTTTTCTTCGAAAAATTTTCTAAGTTCTTTTGTTGAAAAATGTTTTAAGTTTTTTTTGTCCAAAAAAAAATTTTTTTTTTTTCAAAAAAATTATCAAAGTTTTTTTCGAAAAATTTTCCGGGTTTTCCTTTTTTTTTTTTTTTTTTCGAAAAATTTTCTAAGTTCTTTTTTTCGAAAAATTTTAAAAGTTTTTTTTGTAAAAAAAAAAAATTATTTTTGAAAAATTTTTAAGTGTCAAGGTAGAAACGGTGGATCCTTACTCGTCACCTAAGAGCTTTCGCCGGTTTAAAACTCTATACCGATTCGTCACCTGACCACAATTCAAGTAATACACCGATTCGTCACCATCATTATTTCAGAAATGGACGTCTATGGGGAAATGTACTGCAGCCCGAAAAAATACTTTAACCACTGGCCTATACGAGTTATTTTTCATATAATGAGATGCATAATTTTCCATTTCCGTGTCGGTGACCACTGTTGAAGGGCACTTTTTCCTCACATCTCCAAAAAATCTCCAACTATATTTAAAAAAATCTCCAAAAAATATTACTGTTTTTATAAGCTTTGTGCTTCAAAAATTTAAATTTCTTGACAGTTATCGCCACGGAGCGCTCGGACGATACAATCCTTATCCGCGACATCTTAAAACTAACTTAATTCCTAAACATAATTTTGTTTGGTTACGAATCGGTATGTTTACTCTGATAGTTGTAGGTGACGAACTAGTCTATGACCCTTCCTTCCGAAAACAATAGGAGGTGACGAGTAGGTCTACAGCCGATTAGATTACCTTTGATTATTTTGTGCTTTTTCAATTGATTTTTTAGGATCTTTAAAAGGTTTTTGAAGTTTGTTTTTTAATTATTAGCCGATATTGTTTCGGGATTTCCATTCTTCCAACTCTGTCATGGTTTAGTAGAGAAATTTACATATGTAATTTTTCTTTCAAGAAATTTAGCCGTTTTTTTAGGTTTTTACATTTTAGGTTTCTCCCCCAAGAAGAAGAAATTTTTTTTTTTTAGTTTGTTTGGTGATCCATAATTGGTAAAATCAGGTGAACACTCCAAACTTTTTTATTATTGGCGTTCGATTTCGGGATCCTCAGATTCCCTCCTCAAGTATGAAAAGAGTTTTCTTTTTACAACATACAGGAGTATTTCACGACCGGTTTCGACTTAATATGTCTCATCAGGTGAACTATTTTCTGTTTATTGCTCTCTCAAATTTTTCTTGTGAATAAAACTGGCAATTGTCCAAGACCGCAGGAAGGTAAGAGGAACAAACTCGTGCCCGCAGTCTTGGACAATTGCCGTGCAAAAATTTTAGAGAGCAATAAACGGAAAATGATTCACCAAATGAGACCTATCAGGTCGAAACCGGTCTTGAAATATTCCTATTAATTGTCTCTCTCTTTCTGATTTATTTTTGTACATGATAATTTTAACATTTTTCGAATTTAATTTAATTAAAAAGAAATTACTATTAAATAAATAAATTTAAAAGAAATAGAAACACCAGTAAATAATATAACAAAACAATACAGATAACAATCAATAGGTTTCAATTGTGAAAACTATAAAATTTATTTTAATTCTCTTTTCTTAAGGTAATTTTAACATTTTTTAAATTTTATTGTATTAATTTAAAAGAAAATTCATTTGTAAAAATTGTGTTTTTTGACAGACTTGAGGAGGGGTTCTGAGGATTTCGAAATCGATCGCCAATAATAAAAAATGAATGTTTGGAGTGTTCACTTGATAAACCCTAACAATTATAAAAAAAAAAAAATATTTTTAAAAATTTAGGTATATTAACAATTTTTCATGCAGAGATTGAACAGTTCCGGGTAAGGGTTGGGAAATCGGCTGTAGACCTACTCGTCACCTCCTATTGTTTTCGGAAGGAAGGGTCATAGACTAGTTCGTCACCTACAACTATCAGAGTAAACATACCGATTCGTAACCAAACAAAATTATGTTTAGGAATTAAGTTAGTTTTAAGATGTCGCGGATAAGGATTGTATCGTCCGAGCGCTCCGTGGCGATAACTGTCAAGAAATACTTTAACCACTGGCCTATATACGAGTTATTTTTCATATAATGAGATGCATAATTTTCATTTCCGTTGAAGGGCACTTTTTCCTCCGTTCAGCACATCTCCACAAAATATTACTGTTTTTATAAGCTTTGAGCTTAAAAAATTCAAGTTTCTCGACAATTATCGCCACGTAGCGCTCGGATGATACAATCGTTATCCGCGACATCTTAAAACTACCTTAATTCATAAACATAATTTTGTTTGGTTACGAATCGGTTTGTTTACTCTGATAGTTGTAGGTGACGAACTAGACTATGACCCTTCCTTCCGAAAACAATAGGAGGTGACGAGTAGGTCTACAGCCGGTAGAAATAATGGGCTCTTTAGCCTAGGGATGTGCCTCTCGTAAAGGGTAGAAGTACGAAAGTTCTCCCTACTAATAAAAATAGCAATTAAAAAGTGGCAATTTTTTTGCACCAAAAATTCTTAAAAAATATAAGGAGTAATTGGTAAAAATTTGGTGAAAATCGGATTAACGGTTCGGCCGCAGCGAATTTTTTAAAATTTCAAACAGTCATATCTCCTCCATTTTTTCGAAATTCAAAAATCGCCCTCGTTACATTCTTCTTCACCGGCTAAAGAAATTTGTGTAAAAATTTGGTGAAAATCGGATGAAAATTGTGGCCGTAAAGTGTTCCGGAAAAAAATGCTACGGACGGCCGGACGGCCGGACCGCCGGCCGGCACCACAGACAAAGTTGAGATCGGTAAAGATCAATATTCGATTTGACCCTCCGGGGTCTGGAAGACCCTTCCCCAAAAACCCGACGTCGAGGGTATCGCAATAACTTCTTTAAGGAAGTTAAAAATTCATAAAATATTTTTGACATTTATAGAAAGTCAAAATACATACAACCAAATAGGTATAGGAAAATAAAAAACTTCAGTAACATTTTTAACAGTTTTTAAATAAAATTTTAAAATTCCATGCTAGGTATTTCGTGCAGCAAAAATAAGAAAACGAGCAATTTAGCCAAAAAGTTCTCAAATGACAATTTGAGGGCAAAAATTACGTTTTAAAAAGCAAAAAACTTATAAAAAACTAAGAGACATGGAATTAAAACATTTTTTACCTGAGATAATTAAAAAAAAAAACGATTGCCTCGGTCCGGGGCTGCTTATTTGGATTTTTGTCATCCTTATTCGCAGCTGTCCTTCATTTGTGAAGGAGCGTTCGCTATCCGCCAACTGCGACCCGCCCAGTAGCTGAGGCTCGCCCTGGGTTTGGCCCTGAAAAGGGCCTTTGAAAAAAAATTAGGCCGAAAAAGAGACCTTCGTCAGTGAGTTACCCTGAAAAGGGCCGGTCAAATGTCCGAGGAAGAAATCATTTAACTTATTCTTCGCTGTCGGTGTACGAGTCGTCAGAATATTCTTCTTCGGAAGATGACGATTGAATAGAAATGACGTCGTCATAATCTGATGAGGAATCCGGCAACGTGTGTAACATAATAAAAAAGGCGTTAGTTATACTATCCAAGCAGGACAGGCTCGGTTAACCCTTTAGTTAACCCTTCCTAAAGAAATGTCAAAACCCCCCTTAATTAAGAGGGGGACAAAAGCATAAGTGGAAGATAGAACTAAGATCTCGAGGCCTTTCCTGCGCTGCGCCTTGAAGTATCTAGAGCCATCCTTGGAGTACACCCTTTTGACCAGGTCAGAGTAAGAAATAATCTAATAAGTCTTTTACCTAGTAAATCTTAGATGACATTGCCCCTAATTCAATATTTCAGAGATAACTATAACCAGAGGAGATATTAAACAAATAACTCTCTTTTAATATATTGTTAAGAATATTTAAAAATTCGTGTTTCTTCAACAGATTTATTCTTTTAACTCACTTTCCGTATTTAAATCATATGTTTCATTACTCCTTTCCGGGGGGGGGGGGGGAACGACGATCGAGAATGGCACCGAGACAACTTGTCGACATGTAAGATCTTAATTTTCCCATTTGGAAGTGTAATTTTTGCGATGACGTCGTTTATCATCTTTTCAACTCGGCACGGTCCCTTCCAGTCGCTTTGTAATTTGGGGCATATTCCGACGGACCTTTTCGGAAGAAAAACGACCTGGTCACCGGGTTGAAAATGGGGTACTTTGCTGCGAAGATCAAACGGACAACCCACCGTGTATGAACGCATCGGTGCTTTAACATTCCTTGGTTTAGGCCCCCTTCTGGCGCAAACTTCACATGACTTGCCATATTTCCGAATATCACGGCTCATGCCGATCCAATAGAATTGTTTTCGAAGAAAGTGTACCATTCGTCGGGAACCAAAATGCGCTTGCGTATGCGCTTCCGAAAGAATCTGTTGAACAAGAGACCTCGGTACGACCTTTTGTTCAACGAAAGATTTACCATCCAAGCTCTCCCAACAACGCACCAAAACCCCTTCTTTTATCTTCAGAGAGTTGAACACAGCCCAAAGAGACTTGATGACAGTGCTGAGATGTGAAATCTTTTCGCCTGATGGTCTAGAAGAGGAGGCAACCCAATCTCTTACGACCGAAATGTCCGGGTCTCGGGCTTGTTCTTGTTCCCAATCCACGTCTGGAGTGCGTAAATCGTCGGCTTCCCTCTTTTGATGCAACGACAAAGAATCAAGTTCACGTACTTTCGAACGAACGGACTCCAAATGATCCACTTCCTCTAAAGTTGCCACTGTATCAAGATAGCATCCCTGATGACCCACATCAGGTTCAAAGCAACCTTCTGCACGCGAACTCACTCGAACGCCTTTCCGGGTGCGTTTCCGGGTGCGTTTCGCTTTCCTGTTTGATTCAGCTCCCAAAAATCAACTCGCCTTTCTGCGGTATCAATGACGCACCGTGCAGAAGAAAGAAAATCCATTCCCAAAATGCATTTTTCTTCAATGGAAGCAACCAAAAGATCAAAATCGCGAACAAAGTTACCAATTTTGATATTTCCACGAGTTTTCCCCAAGACACCAACCTTTTCTCCAGATACTGAACGAAACGACGTAAGGTCTGACGGCGATAAGGTTGACACTAGACTAGGATGAACCACTGAACGAGCAGCTCCGGTATCGACAACAAACTTGCAGCATGAATTATTCAGTAAACCTGACAATACCAACGATGACGATGAAAGCGAAGGTGCTAGCAATGTATTACACCGTTTATCGTTGTTCGGAATGTGGCGATCGGGACGTTCGGTGCAGTCCCGAACAATATGTCCTTGGACACCGCATCGGTAACAACGAACACTTCGAGTAGACGTCGACTCATTGGCTTCAAAGAATGATGCTTTAGCCATAGCTTCGGCCATAGTTGTCGGTGCGCAAGCTAGAGTCAACCGGCGCACTTCAGGATCCCTTAGGCCGTTCAAAAAGATAGGGACCGCTTGCAGCTCTGCAATGTCTTGAGCTGCCGGGAAGGCTCTGAAGGCAAGAGCTTCTAAAGCAGCTGCAAAAACGATAACAGACTCTTCCTTGAGTTGACGTCTCGTCTGTAACCGACGAAGGTAAAACCCACGTTGCGACTGTCCACCGAATCGCGACGACAACAAACACGATAATTCCGAGAATGTCACATTATTCGGGTTGGCGAAACGCAAAACCATTCCCGCTGGTCCTCTGAGCATAGATGCCAACATACAGCCTTGTTCTCGTTCCGACCAGCCGTAAGCAGCGGACACGAAGTGGAAATGGTCTGCGTAGTCTTCCCAAGGAGAGGACCCATCGTATTCGACCAGTTTTGGCCTTACCGTTAGTGGTGGAGGGGAAGGAGGATTGAGACGTGGGGGTGCCGGACGTAGAGGAGGACGGAGATTTTGACGTGGGGGAATAGGCGGTGGAATAGGCGATGGCGAAGATCGCCAAGTCGACGACCATGGTGTTGAACCCGTTGACGAACCCGTTGACGAACCTGACCGATTTTCATCCATGGGGTAGGATTCTGATACACTTCTGACACCAAATGTTAAGAATATTTAAAAATTCGTGTTTCTTCAACAGATTTATTCTTTTAACTCACTTTCCGTATTTAAATCATATGTTTCAATATTCATTAGTTGATAAATTCATATTAATTATATATTTATACTGAATAACATATTATAACCCAAGTAAATGAAAGATTATATACTTATTAAATACTAAATATTGTTTTATTTGAGCTACCCCTCATTTAAGTAATTCTGGTGGATGGATTAAATATATTACACCATCCCCAGGTTACAAGTGGTGGAGGCGCCGTTTCTTCGAACTTTTGTCTCGAAGACGATCCGCTTTGGATTTTCTTAATTTTACAGAGTAAAATCGTATATTCACAAATTTGTTCATGTTCATTCAAAAAAGAATCATAGAAAATTCAATTGGTTAACGCTGTGGGTGCGTAAAGAGCATTTTGGTACGTACACAGGTGTTAACTTCCTTAAGGAGTTATTTTAATTTTTTTTGTTTTCCGAGGCAAATAAATCTGGTTATAGTTTGTCGTGCATGTTCTACTTTTCTTGGCTTTGTACTTTTGCTTTACTTTTAATATTAAATTTTATAGTCTTCATTTTGCTTTCTTACTTTGATATTGGGTGCTTGGTGTCGTGGGAAAACATCGGTTCCCAGTGACTCAGACTTAATGGTTATTTGTTTAGAATTCGTAGAGGTTCTGTTTATAAGAGAATAGTTCATTCCTTTATGTTGAAAACAATTTTTTTTTTAACGTAGATTGAAAAGTTTATATTTCTTATTGAGTAAGTTTTTTTTTGGGGGGGGGGGGGAAACTACGTTAGGTATGTTATAATATTATAATTATAATAGGTTGGACAATCTTTTGGGTAGTTAATATTTTTGTTAATAAGGAAAGATAATTGTTACAATTCAGATAGGACTAAATTCGGTCAGTCATTTTGTATGTAATCAAGCAACTTAATCATCCAGTAATTTTAGGAACGGATTTCTTTGATAAGTATGGTGTTCGGATAGATTTTAAGGAAAAGGAAATTATTTTTACGAAGCTGGATAATTTAGTTGTGACATTTAGTGGAATTTGTAGGGAAAGAAGAGTTCGTTTAAAATATGATGTTTGTTTGTCTCCGCGTCAAGTGGCTGAAGTGGATGTTTTTGAAATAGCACTTAGAGAACCCCACACAATCTCAGATATTTTACGACCTTTAAACAACTTCTCAAACGGTAATATACATATTTTAAATTCAGAACGCAAAGACGAAATTTACAGCCTGACAGGGCTATGAACCGTTTGTTTAATGACATTATGTATAGGCATGTTCTGTGCTATTTGGACGATATAGTAGTTTTTGGTTCAGATTTTGATAAACAGTTCGAAAGTTTAAAATTAACCCTTGAAAAAGCCAGAAGCGTAAATATGAAATTGAGTACAAATAAATGTAAATTTTTTATGAGGAAATAGATCTTTTGGGTCATAAAATGGGCGATATTAAATTGAGCCAATTTTTTATCTTAATCCGGGGTCGGATTTTCTCACATTAGGAATTAAATCTGAAAACTATTGAACTGAGCCAAACCTATTTTTAGCAATGGTCAATGATTTTTAAAAATATTGAATTGAGCCAAACCGATCTTGAGCGTTATCATTGTTTTGTAAAAATATTGAATTGGGTCAATTTTTACATTATTCCGTTAGCGTTACGCCACCCCCCAAAAAAGTTAATTTTGCTATCTCGTTCGGACGTCTCCGGAGACAAAAAAATTAAATTACAACCCCCCTTAATTTTGATCTTAGATTACGAATCAAAAAAACGTTTTCTCGATTGCAAAATTAACTTTTGTGGGGGCGGCGGAACGCTGCCAAACACAAAAAATTCAGAAACTAGACCCAAAATGAGGGAGGGTTACCATTTAACTTTTTTCTCTATATTGTTTCTTTTTCGAGTTAACCTGGGGGGACACTAGTAAGTTTCCACCCTGTATATTCCTACTTCTACTGAGTTGGCTCAATTAAACATTTTAGTCCAGCGCCTGGCTCAATTTAATATTTTACTTTGGTAGCCCTTCATGACCCATTTAGCAATTGGCTCAATTCAATATTTACTTTTTTGCCGTTTCTGACCCATTTCGGGATTGGCTCAATTTTAAAGCAGGTAAAAAAGCAGGTAAACGAGTTGGCTCAATTCAATATCGCCCCATAAAATATCACGAGCAGGTATAGTACCTTTGCCAAATAGAACGGAAGCAAAACTTCAACCCCTAAGAACCAGAAAGCTGTCAGGTCATTTTTAGGGATGTGCTCTTATTACAGAAAATTTATCCCACAATACGCGGTTATAGCGGCTCCTTTGACAAATTTAACTAAAAAGGGGTACGAATCATTCGAATGGGACTCAACTTTGGATCACGCGTTTAATACTTTAAAAGGAAAATTAATGGTTTCCCCAATTTTAGCACACTATGATGACAATAAAGAGGTGTTTATAGCCACGGATGCGTCAAGAATAGGAATTGGGGGGACATTATCGCAAAAAGATGAAAAGGGAAATTTACATCCAGTTTTTTATTTAAGTAGGAAATTAAAGGAAGTAGAAACTCGATATTCTTTTTTTGGTTGATGCTATTTTTTTCTTTTATTATTTTAAGGTTGATGGATTAATAGCACTAGTAGTTTTTTCATTTTTTTATTCACTTAGGGACATGTTTCGGCCACTTTCGCAGCCCTCTTCAGCCTTATTATCTACAACAATTAACATTTTTATGAGTTTTAGTAATTAACAAACAAACCAAAAAAAAATTTTTAAAAAACTTACATGAATTATTATAGTATTTTTTTATTTTATTAATTTTGTTCTTTTTTCTTCTTCTTTTTTGTCATTCTCCTTTTTAACAATAATTTTAAAAAAAAAGAACTTTTAGAGTGTTCTCTGAGGAACGTAAAAATTTATAAAACAATAACAATGAAAAACCTCTGCTGACTAGATCTATTTTCGTTAAATTTTTTATGGATTAAAGCTATGTTTTTAATAATTTAGTGTATCACAGATAGGTAAAAATATAAATTAAAAAATTATAAATTATTAAAACAACGAAGGAAGTGACTAGGAATATTTTTTTACGAATAAAATTACAACATTTATGTTTGTCTAAAAACCACACTTGGGAAAAAAGTTTTTTCGGCTCAAGTTCACACTCGGGAAAAGGTACCTATGTTGAAATGTTATAAAATTGTAATGTTAAATCAAATTATAAAATAAACGGTAAATACAAATATATATAATTTTTTTTTTTTTTTTTTTTTTTTTTTTTTTTTTCCCAACTTTTTTTTTTTATTAAATTTAAGATATTCACATACATATTATTAATTTTTTCATTTGGTCCCCGATCGTTTAAGGCAGATTCATTTTTGAAAATTTCCATATTTTCTAGCATTAGTCTTTTTCCTAGATTTTTTTCCATATGTAGTATTTTAGGGTCATCGAAATTGAATGAGTGTAGAGTTGTGATGCTGTGTTTACTTAATGCGGTAGAGGGATCCAGATTTTGTACACTTCTTTTGTGTTGTGTCATACGGGTACCTAGAAAGTTTTTCGTTTGACCGATATATGGTTTTTTACAATTTCGACAATCGACTTGGTAAACACAATTTGTTTTCTTTTCAACGGGGATTTTTTGTTTTAGTGTTGGGAAGATTATTGAAAGTGGTTGTGTAATTTTGTTAGCAATTTTTAGATTGTTGTCTTTACATTCTGATTTTAGTGCTGATATGATGTTTTCTGTTAACTGTGGTATGTATGTTAGGCTTGTGTAAGTGTTATACGTGTACTCCTGGTTATTATTGTGTTGGTTGGATTTTGATGTTTTGATTTTTCTAAATTACAGATTTTTTTAATTAAATACGGAGGGTAATTATATTTTCGTAAATTGGACGTTATTTGTGCTATGTTGTCCGCCCAATGCTCCTCATCACTTAATTTAAACATTTTATGGAACATATTTTTTACAATATTCTGTTTTATATGGAAGGGGTGATGGGAGAAGTAGTTAAGTACTCTTCCTGAATCATTTAATTTTTTATGGATGTTAAAACTACAGGATCCGTCGTTGTTGTTGGTAATTTGTTAGTCTAGAAAATTTATACTGTGGTCATCGGTCTCTGTTTCAATTCTTCTTCTTCTCTGTTTCAGTTCTTTTGAGATGTTGGTAGAACTTTTTGTTGGTAGAAACCATCCACGAAAAATTCAACAACAACAAATTTGGCCTAACCTTCAAAATTGAAACGTATTTTTAAAATTAATTGGCATCCATAGTAGGGTTCCTCGGTGTACTGTTGAAGCATTGAAGCAGTGGTACAGAAACCTTCCAAACGGTTTACAGTCTACACACAAAAAAAGGGTCTCCCTCAGAGAGACGCAAGGCGTAACCGTTTTGACGGTTAAAACGTATTTTTATAATTAATTGGCATCCATAGTAGGGTTCCTCGGTGTACTGTTGAAGCATTGAAGCAGTGGTACAGAAACCTTCCAAACGGTTTACGGTCTACACACGACAAAAGGGTCTCCCTCAGAGAGACGCAAGGCGTAACCGTTTTGACGGTTAAAACGTATTTTTATAATTAATTGGCATCCATAGTAGGGTTCCTCGGTGTACTGTTGAAGCATTGAAGCAGTGGTACAGAAACCTTCCAAACGGTTTACAGTCTACACACAAAAAAAGGGTCTCCCTCAGAGACGCAAGGCGTAACCGTTTTGACGGTTAAAACGTATTTTTATAATTAATTGGCATCCATAGTAGGGTTCCTCGGTGTACTGTTGAAGCATTGAAGCAGTGGTACAGAAACCTTCCAAACGGTTTACGGTCTACACACGACAAAAGGGTCTCCCTCAGAGAGACGCAAGGCGTAACCGTTTTGACGGTTATAACGTATTTTAGGTAGATTTCTTTTTTTAAAATTAATTGGCATCCATAGTAGGGTTCCTCGGTGTACTGTTGAAGCATTGAAGCAGTGGTACAGAAACCTTCCAAACGGTTTACAGTCTACACACAAAAAAGGGTCTCCCTCAGAGAGACGCAAGGCGTAACCGTTTTGACGGTTAAAACGTATTTTTATAATTAATTGGCATCCATAGTAGGGTTCCTCGGTGTACTGTTGAAGCATTGAAGCAGTGGTACAGAGTATTTCGAAACCTTCCAAACGGTTTACAGTCTACACACAAAAAAAGGGTTTCCCTCAGAGAGACGCAAGGCGTAACCGTTTTGACGGTTAAAACGTATTTTTAAAATTAATTGGCATCCATAGTAGGGTTCCTCGGTGTACTGTTGAAGCATTGAAGCAGTGGTACAGAAACCTTCCAAACGGTTTACAGTCTACACACAAAAAGGGTCTCCCTCAGAGAGACGCAAGGCGTAACCGTTTTGACGGTTAAAACGTATTTTTATAATTAATTGGCATCCATAGTAGGGTTCCTCGGTGTACAGTTGAAGCATTGAAGCAGTGGTACAGAAACCTTCCAAACGGTTTACGGTCTACACACGACAAAAGGGTCTCCCTCAGAGAGACGCAAGGCGTAACCGTTTTGACGGTTAAAACGTATTTTTATAATTAATTGGCATCCATAGTAGGGTTCCTCGGTGTACTGTTGAAGCATTGAAGCAGTGGTACAGAAACCTTCCAAACGGTTTACAGTCTACACACAAAAAAAGGGTCTCCCTCAGAGAGACGCAAGGCGTAACCGTTTTGACGGTTAAAACGTATTTTTATAATTAATTGGCATCCATAGTAGGGTTCCTCGGTGTACTGTTGAAGCATTGAAGCAGTGGTACAGAAACCTTCCAAACGGTTTACGGTCTACACACGACAAAAGGGTCTCCCTCAGAGAGACGCAAGGCGTAACCGTTTTGACGGTTAAAACGTATTTTTATAATTAATTGGCATCCATAGTAGGGTTCCTCGGTGTACTGTTGAAGCATTGAAGCAGTGGTACAGAGTATTTCGAAACCTTCCAAACGGTTTACAGTCTACACACAAAAAAAGGGTCTCCCTCAGAGAGACGCAAGGCGTAACCGTTTTGACGGTTAAAACGTATTTTTAAAATTAATTGGCATCCATAGTAGGGTTCCTCGGTGTACTGTTGAAGCATTGAAGCAGTGGTACAGAAACCTTCCAAACGGTTTACAGTCTACACACAAAAAAAGGGTCTCCCTCAGAGAGACGCAAGGCGTAACCGTTTTGACGGTTAAAACGTATTTTTATAATTAATTGGCATCCATAGTAGGGTTCCTCGGTGTACTGTTGAAGCATTGAAGCAGTGGTACAGAGTATTTCGAAACCTTCCAAACGGTTTACAGTCTACACACAAAAAAAGGGTTTCCCTCAGAGAGACGCAAGGCGTAACCGTTTTGACGGTTAAAACGTATTTTTAAAATTAATTGGCATCCATAGAAGGGTTCCTCGGTGTACTGTTGAAGCATTGAAGCAGTGGTACAGAAACCTTCCAAACGGTTTACAGTCTACACAAAAAAAGGGTCTCCCTCAGAGAGACGCAAGGCGTAACCGTTTTGACGGTTAAAACGTATTTTTATAATTAATTGGCATCCATAGTAGGGTTCCTCGGTGTACTGTTGAAGCATTGAAGCAGTGGTACAGAAACCTTCCAAACGGTTTACGGTCTACACACGACAAAAGGGTCTCCCTCAGAGAGACGCAAGGCGTAACCGTTTTGACGGTTATAACGTATTTTAGTAGATTTCTTTTTTAAAATTAATTGGCATCCATAGTAGGGTTCCTCGGTGTACTGTTGAAGCATTGAAGCAGTGGTACAGAAACCTTCCAAACGGTTTACAGTCTACACACAAAAAAAGGGTCTCCCTCAGAGAGACGCAAGGCGTAACCGTTTTGACGGTTAAAACGTATTTTTATAATTAATTGGCATCCATAGTAGGGTTCCTCGGTGTACTGTTGAAGCATTGAAGCAGTGGTACAGAGTATTTCGAAACCTTCTAAACGGTTTACAGTCTACACACAAAAAAAGGGTTTCCCTCAGAGAGACGCAAGGCGTAACCGTTTTGACGGTTAAAACGTATTTTTAAAATTAATTGGCATCCATAGTAGGGTTCCTCGGTGTACTGTTGAAGCATTGAAGCAGTGGTACAGAAACCTTCCAAACGGTTTACAGTCTACACACAAAAAAAGGGTCTCCCTCAGAGAGACGCAAGGCGTAACCGTTTTGACGGTTAAAACGTATTTTATAATTAATTGGCATCCATAGTAGGGTTCCTCGGTGTACTGTTGAAGCATTGAAGCAGTGGTACAGAAACCTTCCAAACGGTTTACGGTCTACACACGACAAAAGGGTCTCCCTCAGAGAGACGCAAGGCGTAACCGTTTTGACGGTTAAAACGTATTTTTATAATTAATTGGCATCCATAGTAGGGTTCCTCGGTGTACTGTTGAAGCATTGAAGCAGTGGTACAGAAACCTTCCAAACGGTTTACAGTCTACACACAAAAAAGGGTCTCCCTCAGAGAGACGCAAGGCGTAACCGTTTTGACGGTTAAAACGTATTTTATAATTAATTGGCATCCATAGTAGGGTTCCTCGGTGTACTGTTGAAGCATTGAAGCAGTGGTACAGAAACCTTCCAAACGGTTTACGGTCTACACACGACAAAAGGGTCTCCCTCAGAGAGACGCAAGGCGTAACCGTTTTGACGGTTAAAACGTTTTTATAATTAATTGGCATCCATAGTAGGGTTCCTCGGTGTACTGTTGAAGCATTGAAGCAGTGGTACAGAAACCTTCCAAACGGTTTACGGTCTACACACGACAAAAGGGTCTCCCTCAGAGAGACGCAAGGCGTAACCGTTTTGACGGTTATAACGTATTTTAGGTAGATTTCTTTTTTAAAATTAATTGGCATCCATAGTAGGGTTCCTCGGTGTACTGTTGAAGCATTGAAGCAGTGGTACAGAAACCTTCCAAACGGTTTACAGTCTACACACAAAAAAAGGGTCTCCCTCAGAGAGACGCAAGGCGTAACCGTTTTGACGGTTAAAACGTATTTTTATAATTAATTGGCATCCATAGTAGGGTTCCTCGGTGTACTGTTGAAGCATTGAAGCAGTGGTACAGAGTATTCGAAACCTTCCAAACGGTTTACAGTCTACACACAAAAAAAGGGTTTCCCTCAGAGAGACGCAAGGCGTAACCGTTTTGACGGTTAAAACGTATTTTTAAAATTAATTGGCATCCATAGTAGGGTTCCTCGGTGTACTGTTGAAGCATTGAAGCAGTGGTACAGAAACCTTCCAAACGGTTTACAGTCTACACACAAAAAAGGGTCTCCCTCAGAGAGACGCAAGGCGTAACCGTTTTGACGGTTAAAACGTATTTTTATAATTAATTGGCATCCATAGTAGGGTTCCTCGGTGTACTGTTGAAGCATTGAAGCAGTGGTACAGAAACCTTCCAAACGGTTTACGGTCTACACACGACAAAAGGGTCTCCCTCAGAGAGACGCAAGGCATAACCGTTTTGACGGTTAAAACGTATTTTTATAATTAATTGGCATCCATAGTAGGGTTCCTCGGTGTACTGTTGAAGCATTGAAGCAGTGGTACAGAAACCTTCCAAACGGTTTACAGTCTACACACAAAAAAAGGGTCTCCCTCAGAGAGACGCAAGGCGTAACCGTTTTGACGGTTAAAACGTATTTTTATAATTAATTGGCATCCATAGTAGGGTTCCTCGGTGTACTGTTGAAGCATTGAAGCAGTGGTACAGAAACCTTCCAAACGGTTTACGGTCTACACACGACAAAAGGGTCTCCCTCAGAGAGACGCAAGGCGTAACCGTTTTGACGGTTAAAACGTATTTTTATAATTAATTGGCATCCATAGTAGGGTTCCTCGGTGTACTGTTGAAGCATTGAAGCAGTGGTACAGAAACCTTCCAAACGGTTTACGGTCTACACACGACAAAAGGGTCTCCCTCAGAGAGACGCAAGGCGTAACCGTTTTGACGGTTATAACGTATTTTAGGTAGATTTCTTTTTTATAATTAATTGGCATCCATAGTAGGGTTCCTCGGTGTACTGTTGAAGCATTGAAGCAGTGGTACAGAAACCTTCCAAACGGTTTACGGTCTACACACGACAAAAGGGTCTCCCTCAGAGAGACGCAAGGCGTAACAGTTTTGACGGTTAAAACGTATTTTTAAAATTAATTGGCATCCATAGTAGGGTTCCTCGGTGTACTGTTGAAGCATTGAAGCAGTGGTACAGAGTATTTCGAAACCTTCCAAACGGTTTACGGTCTACACACGAAAAAAGGGTCTCCCTCAGAGAGACGCAAGGCGTAACAGTTTTGACGGTTAAAACGTATTTTTAAAATTAATTTGCATCTTAACTTAAAAATACTAAACCTAATTTTTAACTTAACCTAATATTTTTTTTTTATTTTTTTTTTTTATTTATTTGACTTTTTTGTGTTTTTACGTTTTTAATTTTTTTTTGTTTATTTTTAATTTTTTTTATTATTATTATGATCTAAACTACTTAACCTAATATTTTTTTTTTTTTTATTTATTTGACTTTTTTGTGTTTTTTAGTTTTATTTTTTTTTTTGGTTTTTTTTTTTTTTTTTTTTTGGGCACAATCGATTCATTTTTAAGGAATCACGGAACTCCTCAGGTCCGTGGAGGTGGAGGTTCTGCTGAGGCATGACGAAGGTGTGGGGATGCGGTTCACTTCAGGACAGAGTCGGGGGAGTGGAGTTCGCTTTCGGTGCCGAAGGAATGTCCGTATGGTTATAACGTTGTAGGTCATTAAATTACCACCACTGCTGGTTCACAAATACCCCATAAACTGTTACAGAACTGTCTGTATCCCAGAAACCGTACTGGTACCGACAGCGAATGGGAGGTGATCGTGACGCTTGGTCGTTGACGAGACGCATATTTCTTATAACCGGAGCTACAAATACTGGTTCCCGGCTATGAGTAGTAGGTGGAACCATGTTTTCGGGGTTTTATGACACTCTCGCCCTGAACGTGTCCTTCATATGCACTGAGGACATGGGGCGAAGATATGACGACGCTGAAAGAACTATGCAGGGCATGGGGGAAATTGGAAAAACTTTATTTTCCAGTGCCCGTCGGAAAAGGCCCACGGGGCGAGACTTTGGGAATTTTTTTCACAGGGTTAGAGTCGTCCGATCGAGCTGAAACTTGGGGAATAGACTCCTAGTATTCTCTTCTATATTCATGCAAATTTTGAGGGAAATCGGAAAAACTTTATTTTCCGGTGTCAGATCGAAAAAGGCTGGCGGGGCGAGACTTTGGGAATTTTTTTCACAGGGTTAGAGTCGTCCGATCGAGCTGAAACTTGGGGAATAGACTCCTAGTATTCTCTTCTATATCCATGCAAATTTTGAGGGAAATCGGAAAAACTTTATTTTCCGGTGTCAGATCGAAAAAGGCTGGCGGGGCGAGACTTTGGGAATTTTTTTCACAGGGTTAGAGTCGTCCGATCGAGCTGAAACTTGGGGAATAGACTACTAGTATTCTCTTCTATATCCATGCAAATTTTGAGGGAAATCGGAAAAACTTTATTTTCCGGTGTCAGATCGAAAAAGGCTGGCGGGGCGAGACTTTGGGAATTTTTTTCACAGGGTTAGAGTCGTCCGATCGAGCTGAAACTTGGTGAATAGACTACTAGTATTCTCTTCTAAATCCATGCAAATTTTGAGGGAAATTGGAAAAACTTTATTTTCCAGTGCCCGTCGGAAAAGGCCCACGGGGCGAGACTTTGGGAATTTTTTTCACAGGGTTAGAGTCGTCCGATCGAGCTGAAACTTGGGGAATAGACTCCTAGTATTCTCTTCTATATCCATGCAAATTTTGAGGGAAATCGGAAAAACTTTATTTTCCGGTGTCAGATCGAAAAAGGCTGGCGGGGCGAGACTTTGGGAATTTTTTTCACAGGGTTAGAGTCGTCCGATCGAGCTGAAACTTGGGGAATAGACTCCTAGTATTCTCTTCTATATCCATGCAAATTTTGAGGGAAATCGGAAAAACTTTATTTTCCGGTGTCAGATCGAAAAAGGCTGGCGGGGCGAGACTTTGGGAATTTTTTTCACAGGGTTAGAGTCGTCCGATCGAGCTGAAACTTGGGGAATAGACTACTAGTATTCTCTTCTATATCCATGCAAATTTTGAGGGAAATCGGAAAAACTTTATTTTCCGGTGTCAGATCGAAAAAGGCCCACGGGGCGAGACTTTGGGAATTTTTTTCACAGGGTTAGAGTCGTCCGATCGAGCTGAAACTTGGGGAATGGACTACTAGTATTCTCTTCTAAATCCATGCAAATTTTGAGGGAAATCGGAAAAACTTTATTTTCCAGTGCCCGTCGGAAAAGGCCCACGGGGCGAGACTTTGGGAATTTTTTTCACAGGGTTAGAGTCGTCCGATCGAGCTGAAACTTGGGGAATAGACTACTAGTATTCTCTTCTATATCCATGCAAATTTTGAGGGAAATCGGAAAAACTTTATTTTCCGGTGTCAGATCGAAAAGGCTGGCGGGGCGAGACTTTGGGAATTTTTTTCACAGGGTTAGAGTCGTCCGATCGAGCTGAAACTTGGGGAATAGACTACTAGTATTCTCTTCTATATCCATGCAAATTTTGAGGGAAATCGGAAAAACTTTATTTTCCGGTGTCAGATCGAAAAAGGCCCACGGGGCGAGACTTTGGGAATTTTTTTCACAGGGTTAGAGTCGTCCGATCGAGCTGAAACTTGGGGAATGGACTACTAGTATTCTCTTTTATATCCATGCAAATTTTGAGGGAAATCGGAAAAACTTTATTTTCCAGTGCCCGTAGAAAAAGGCTCACGGGGCGAGACTTTGTGAATTTTTTTCACAGGGTTAGAGTCGTCCGATCGAGCTGAAACTTTTCATGCAGTCTATGCTTATGCTTTTCTACATGTATGCAAATTTTGAGGAAAATCAGAGAAGGTATAATTTTGTCCGGCGGAACGCTCCCGTGTCTGCGATGTTTGAACGTCTTATTTCGTTCGTTACTAATTTTATGTTATGTCCACTTTTCATGCTGTATTTAGTTCCAATAAATTTATTTTATTCAATTTGATGTAATTTGTTGATTAATAAACCAAAAAATGACATTATTTTATTCGAAAATGGGAGTGCGGAACGCTCCCGCGCTCCATAGGCTGCTCCTTTGACGCTCCTACACTGATCCGGTGAGGGTGCGTTGGTGGGGATAGAGGGAATCATATTGTGTACAGTCCGAGCCAAAACCACGCCCCCTTTCCCAACTCTGAGCCTTCGCCCCGTCAGCCTGTATGTTACCATTTCTAAGTTGATCCTTCAGCTGATTCATCGACATCGTAAAATTTTCTCTGTTCAAGTTCAAAAAACATAACCTGAAGGCACCTCGTGTTCACCGTTCACAAATTTAAAGTTTATGAAAAAAATTCCAGTTCAATTGTCCAGTGGTTCACTAATCCCGCTTCTGAAATACTGTAGGGCGATTTAACTTAATAAAAACGTAAAATAAGCATAAAAACATAAGAAGTTTATTAAGAACATAAAGAGCGATCAGTTACGGCGTACGCATAAGGTCAGGATAACCCTCAAAGCAGTCCTACCAACGGCAGTCCTGCCACAATAATTCCCTGTCTGTTACAGGATTTACCTTTCGAACTTTGCACCGACGCATCACATTACGGTTGTGGAGCTGTTCTTTATCAACGAGACAATTCGTTACCAAAGAATCGTCAACTTCGAGTCATTGGATATTTTTCTCATACGTTTGATGCCGCTCAATTGAATTATTCGGTAACCGATAAAGAAGCTTTAGCTGTCGTGGAAGCGATTAAATATTTTCGAACATATCTAGAAACACGTGAATTCACGGTACACACAGATCATCAGGCTCTTTCACATCTTCTCAATCTAAAAGAACCGAAAGGTCGCCTAGGAAGATGGCAGGTATTCCTGATGACTTATAATATCAAAATTTCTCATCGAAATGGTAAAGAATTGGAAGATGCGGATGCGATTTCTCGTTTATGTCTCTCGGTAGAAATCAAACCTTTTCCTATATCGAATCAAATATCAGAAAAAAGAATATCCATTGGTTTAGACAAAGTTCCCGAAGTACTTCGTTTACATCACGATGATCCGCTTTCAGGAGGTCACGATGGGTTCTTCAAGACGTATTTGAAAATTAGGACTCGTTTTTTTTGGCCGAATATGAAAAACATGATTTCGGATTATGTACGTTCGTGTCATCAATGCCAACTGATAAAATTTAAATATCGACCAAAACCTGACATTCTGATTTTGAGCAACCCGTCGACTGTTCCATTTGAATGTTTACATCTCGATTTTGCGGAAATAGCGAAGAAGTCGGACTTAAACGCGAGAACGAAGTCGTTTTTGGTAGCTGTCGACGAAAATACAAAATTAACGTTTGCGAAGGCGATGAGGGAAAACTCAAACTCTATTTTGGATTTTTTGAAAAAATTTCCACATCTCGGTAAAGTGAAGAAAATAGTGTCCGACAATGGTCCACAATTTCTTTCCAAGTCAATTTCGGACTTTGCTAAAGAAAAAGGTATTGCTTGGATCACTACAACACCGTATCATCCTGCAGGTAACGGGTTAGCCGAAAGAAAGATCCGAGGTATAAAGCAGTTTCTTGCATTGTATCCTCAGTTCAAAGGCGGTTGGAAATGTGCTTTGGAAGCAGCTGTTCGCCATTTAAATCGCTCACATTCGTCGTCAATTGGATGTTCGCCGAATTTCAAAGCTTTTAAGGAACCATCGTCATTTCCAGCAGATCAAACTTTTGGTATTACTTTGGATAAATTAGTCGAAAAAGAACTCTCGAAAGAAGAAACGGAACGATACCGCGTAAACATGAAAAAATATTTCGACAAATCAAAATCAAAATCAATTCCGAAGCTCGATGAAAATTCGTTGATATGTGTTCAGACCGGCTCTATAGGGAAAAATCCGATAGTAGATGGCCCGTTCAAGGTTCAAAAAGTGATCGAAATGGATGGTTTTCCGAAGTCTGTCATTTATCAAGACAATAACGGAAATCGGAAGTCGGCTTCGATCATAAACATAAGGAAGTACTATTCCAGGAGGAATAGCGAAAACTAAGTCGGGGGGGATGTAATGAACCCATATGTCCTCATTCCCATATGTTTTCATTCTTAATAAAATATTTAAAGTGATAACTTACAAAAAACAGGGAGAAACGAAAACCACCGTGATTCCCGTGTAATCTACTTTGGTAAATAAAAATTAAATATTTTGATATTTTTATGAATCGGACATTTTAGAAGAAAATAAGTACTTACTATAAAATAAATACGGAGAAGGAAAAGAGATGAAGGCTGATGCTTTGATGATGCTGAAGAGCGGAAACGGTTGGCGAACTGATGTAGCTTGAAGTCTGCAAAAACAAACAAAAAGGTGTATAAAATATGAAGAAATTTTACTTGAGTAGAATAGTTTAAAAAAGTAGAATATGAAGTCTGATGATTAAATTTGCTATAATATTTTAAAGAAAAAGTTTAGTTAAAAAAACACCGCGATCTCCGTATAGTTTTCCAGAACATTTTTACAAAGCGGGCATTTCCAAATATTTTAGACAAAAATAAGTACTCACAAAAACAAAATACGTAGTTGGAAAAGAGGTTGATATCAAACGGGTGGCGAACTGACGTAGGCTATGGAATCTGCAAAAACAAACCAAACGCTTTAAAAAATATGAAAAATTTTACCACAGTATTAGATTTTAAAAAAATAAATAAAAGTTAAATAAGACGTCAAGAGAGAAAAAAAAATATAAATAAAAAACCTTATTATTGAAAGTTTTTTAACCCTTGGAAAAACCTAAAATTATTTTAACTACTTTTTACACTAATATATTTTAAAACTTTTTTTAATTTGGAAAATTTAGAAATATTTTACACGAAAATAAATTATGAACCAGTACTTACAGAAAAACGCTGAGGATGCAGTTGACGAAGAAAATGCAAATCAAAGGTGTAGCGCAGAAGACAACTTGACAAGAATGGTCTGGTGCGATGCAGCCCTTAGTATTTATTACAGTTGCCCCCATCCAGGGGGTCAGGGTGAAAGGGACGAGGGTGAAAGGGACGCCATGTTCATTATTTCGCTAAATTAAAAAACAAAACATTTATTTGATAATTACATACACTGTGTCTGGAAACGAACGGAGAGGAGAGCTTTAAAAAGGGGTAATACCTACGAAAAAAAGTTAAATGTAAGCCCCCTTAACATCAATCAAAGATTATGAAGGCGTAGTTCAAAATGACAACCTATACATACAAGGTGTACCTACAGAACGTAACTTCGTTATTTCTAATGAGAATCCCTATTTATTTATTCACAATCTTCGCAGGATTTCGTTTATTGAACTATTTATATGACCAATTTCGACAACTTTAAAAATGTCAATGTTTAGCGTTTTCGTTCTAAAATCCGATAAAATGGACCTAAGAGAAATGATTTCTTCTTCATTTTACTTCTTTTTGTCCGATGATTTTTTCTTTTTTTTGTTTTGTATCCGTGGGCGGTGCTATTTGAAGCCTCTGAGCATTTAAATCTGAAGAGATCAATTGTGCTGCTTGTCCGATGATTCTAACTATCATTAATTTGGGCATTTCGCATTCTGCTTCACGAGATGTTGTCTCTAACGGCCTTATTTGAAGTTAAAACCCCAATTTCTTATTCCAGAAATAAAAATTATAGGTTTTTTTTAAACAGAATTTTTTTTAACCGAAATTTTAGATATAGCAACAGCAGCTTTTGTAAATATGCATCTGAAATAAAAATTCCTTGAAGAAACCACGTTGCGTTTTCAATAAAAACAGTGGTTGAGCCAGAACGGGCGCCATACCAACATGGGGAACCAGGCCCCTCCTTCAACACCCATGTTTCTAACCCACAACTCCATTTGACATGAGAGACCCCAATTGCGAGAATAATAATTAGAATATTTTAATCACAGTGGGGAAAAAAAATTAAGCAACTTTTTAAAGCGTAGGAAAATTCAAAGAGTTCAGTAACATAGATGGGAAAACCCTCTCATTAAATTCGCTACCTGCTCTCCTTTGAGGGAAAAAAAAAATAAGGATTAACTACTACGTCAATTCCTTTCACAAAAGTATAGTCCCTGTCGACAATATTGAAAACAAAAATGTTATATTGATAAATTATAGAAAAATAGGACTGTTTGGGCTTTTTTTTTTTGAGCAGACCATGCGCAAATGAATCAAATGAATCGACTTAAAAGAGTCAGTGAGGTCCTCAAAATATTCCCTTCTAAAAAAACGAATTTTCCGAGAGCTTGCTGAAGCCTAAGAATTTCTCTTATCAATTTTTATTGTTAAGCTATTTTTTGAAGATATAGGATATTTAATAGAAAACCCCTTTCCAAATTCATTACCAGCAACTTATAGGGTTGAACATAAAAAATTTTCTTCCCGGTGAAAAGCAATTTCCATTGAAAAAAAATTGAAAAGTGACTCAAGGGTTTAAGAAAAGAAAAATCTCTTAGAAACGTACAATAACGAAATTGACTTAAGATATATATGTATGTACGGATATGATAATATTTTGTTGATAATCTGACTTATTTTTCAATTAGCGAAAATCCAAGTTTCCCGGATTTATCGTAATTATCCGGATCCTCTCCTATTTATGTAATAAAATGGGATAAAATATAAATTTTAAAAGCAAGGAAAACAACGTCGGAAAATTCAGTAAAGAAGGAGAAGTTTGGGGAAGATCTAGAAATCGCCGAAAAATGTAGTTGAAGGGGTTTTCCTCCCTTTCAATCTTTTTAAAAAAGCATTCGATTTGACAAATCTAGGAAAACTCCTGAAATTATTTTACTTAAGCTATATTATAATGGTTTAGAGCAACTCCGGGAGGAGGCGACCGGAGGCGAACAAAAGAACGGTTTTTCTTTTTCTCATAATAAAAATTGATTTCAATCGAAAAATATGTTAAGCCGCTATACACGGTGTTCGGAAACACATGTCACACGTAACACCCTTAATTGAAGATACCTTAAGATGGTGAAGATTATAATGCGTTTATATGCAGGGTACCTACAACGGAACCTAACTCCGTTTAGTATTTCAAATGAGACCCCCTATTTTTTTTGTTTCAGACTCGTAATCAACGCAAAACCATCTTTGGTTTTGCCATGGTTATACCATGGTTGGTTATGTCATCGCTAATGGCCTTATTTCTAGTCAATACCCAAAGTTCTCATTTCACCAGAAAATAAAAAAAATAAAAATTAGCGGTTTCTTCATGGAATTTTTCTTTAAGATGCACAATTCCAAAACCTGCTGTAGCTATTTCAAAAATTTCGGTCCGAAAGAAAAACTCATATCATACTACACAATCAAACTATTTGATTAAAATTAATTGGGGTTAAATTCAGGTTTTTTTTCCGTAAAACCACTTTTTAACGCCCTCCTAGACATGTACCATGTGTTTCCAGACAAAAATCAAGGATATGGCCGGAAAATCTAGTTAAAAGAGAGTTAACTTCACAACATTTTCCGGATTTATCGTAATTATCCGGATCCTCTCGGATTTATGTAATCAAAATGGGATAAAATATAATTTTTAAAAATCAAGAAAACAACGTCGGAAAATTCTGTAAAGAAGGGGAAGTTTGGGGAAGAAACAGAAATCGACGAAAAATGTAGTTGAAAGTGAGGAAAACCCCTAAATCTTTTAAAAAAAGGATTCGATTTGACAAATCTAGGAAAACGCCTGAAATTATTTTACTTAAGCTATATTATAATGGTTTAGAGCAATTCCGGGATGAGAGCGACCAATATGGGAAAAGCGTTTCAAAATTTTCCACCCAACGACTTTTGGAGTCGAATATAAGAACAGTTTTTCTTTTTCTCATGATAAAAGTTGATTTCAATCAAAAAATGTGTTAAGCCGCTATACACGGTGTTCGGAAACACATGCCACACGTAAACACCCCTTAATTGAAGATACCCTTAAGATGGTGAAGATTATAATGCGTTTGATATACAGGACCTAACTCCGTTATTTCAAATGAGACGCCCTATTTTTTTTTTGTTTCAGACTCGTAATCAACGCAAAACCATTTTTTTTTTTTTTTTTTTTTTTTTTTTTTTTTTTTTTTTTTTTTTTTTTTTTTTTGCCCACGAGGAGGTTCCCCTAAGGTTCCCTAGCACTTAAAGCCTTAAGGCTCTATTGTGCCGCTTGTTTTGGTTTTACGCAATGGCCATTCAAAATTTAGCATTTATCGCCCTAAAATCCATTAAAATCAACCCAAGAGACCCATTTATTTTTTAAATTTTACTTCTTTTTGCCCGGAGATTCCAACTATCACAATTAATTCAAGCAACTTCGCATTCTACATCACGAGATGTCATCGCTAACGGCCTTATTTCCAGTCAATAGCCAAAGTTCTCATTTCATCGGAAAATAAAAGAAATAAAAATTAGCGGATGCTTCATGGAATTTTTCTTTAAGATGCACAATTCCAAAAGCTGCTGTAGCTATTTCAAAAATTTTGGTCCGAAAGAAAAACTCATTTCATACTACACCATCAAACTCTTTGTTTATAATTAAGGGGGGTCAAGTTCATTTTTTTTTCCGTAAAACCACTTTTTAACGCCCTCCAAGACGTGTACCATGTGTTTCCAGACACCGTGTAAGCAAAAATAAATCATGGATATGGACGAAAAATCAAGTTAAAAGACAGTTGTTGGTCACCAATAATTAAAACCCGCAAAAGTCATTCAATAAAGGGTTTCTTTTGCAAAAAATCATGGAAATCTACTGAAATTTTTTATGGTTGTCTTATCGGATCAAAGCGACTAAAGAATTTTACGGAAAATTTAATTTTTTCATCCCAATATTTTTCAAATAAAATTTTGTTTTTGGGTTTAGCGAAATAAAGAAAATGGCGTCCTTTTTGCTCTCGTCCCTTTCACCCTCCCCCTCTGGGTGGGGGTAACTGTAATAAATACTAAGGGCTGCGTTTCCCAAGACCTTTCTTGTCTAAGTTGTCCGCAGAGTAACATCTTTGACATTTTATTCGTATTTCTTCGCCAACTGCATCCTAAACGTTTCTCCGTAAGTACTGGTTCATATTTTGATTTTTTGTAAACTATTTCAAAATTTTCTAGATTAAAAGAAATTTTTTTTTATTGATTTGAGGTTTTTAACTAAACTTCTTCTTCTTCTATCTTGAATTCTTATTTAACTTTTGTTTTTAAATTATCAAATACATACTTTGGGAAAATTTTTTCATATTTTTTAAAGCTTTTTGTTTGTTTTTGCAGTCTCCAAAGGCTACATCAGTTCGCCAACCGTTTCCGCTCTTCAGCTTCATCAAAGCTTATACTACAGACATCAGCCTTCATCTCTTTTCCTTCCCGGTATTTATCTTTAGGTGAGTACTCATTTTCTTCTAAAATGTCCAATTAATAAAAATATTTTGGTAAATTACACGGAAATCCCGGCGGTTTTCGTTTCTCCCAAATTTTTCGTCCGAGAGAAACACTTTTTACAAAACTATTGTGCGTTTTCTTCGGTCTTCTAGTCGAGAAACACATATATTGGGCAGCATTTTCTCACTAACTCATCTGAGGATCCACATATTTTTAAACCTAAAATTTTAAACCTTTTTTTGCGTATTTTTATTGTTTACCAACTTTATTTAGTTATTCTCAGTTTTTTAAGGTAGATTTCGGAGAAACCCATTTTAAATTACACATATTTTAATTTAATTTTTGAGGTTTGTAAATTCCGTGGATGGTTGTAGCTTTTTCAATTTTTGAGTTTTTTTTGTATGTCCTTTTTTCTGGTCTGGAAACACCGAGTTACACCCTGAGTAGTTTTCAGTTTTTTTTTGTCGAAAAATCGCAATCAATATCCACATTATAACGAATGTTTGTTTTTTGCAGAAAATGTCACGCACATATGATATGAGAGAGATGGCGACGACTCGCCAAGAGGAGCTCGCGGAGGCTCGACGGGAGGCTGAAGCGTGGAAAAATAGCCACTCCAACTTTGCGCCTACCAAAAGGATAAAGCCAGAGGTAGGCGACGTCTCGTCTACATCATCATCCCGTTATCCTCCACCAACGCGTCACAACTCTTCGTAGCTTTCGTAGATATCGTTTATTCTGTAATTTTTAATATTGTAAATATGTAGTTTGATTTATATAAAGAAATTCAATTCTGTAAATGTATATGGTGTTCTTAATGATTCCTTTCTATTAAAATTTTTTGAGCACTATCGAATTTGTGGAAATGCTAAAGCAGAAAAAAGCTAAAATAGCATTAATTTGGCGATTTCATATTCAATTAGAATTTTTACGTATCCTCGATGGCAGCACTGGGGGGAAAAAAAACACGATTTCATCCCACATGGAGACTGTTTTTGCGGCCGATAATATAATTTTGCAATGGGTTTCAAAACTTTGAAAGTTTAAAAAATTAGGTTTTCAAACTTGAAAACAGAAGGTGTCCAGGACGTTTGATTGAAAGGTCTCAAAAACGATTTTTTTTTACACCACATAAGAGTCTATAAACATGTAAACATATCATCTTTAAGGAAGTTCAAAAGTCGACGTCATTAATAGTTCCATTTGAGACCTTTTGAAAATAGTCGTGGAAACCTTCTTCTTACAAGATTGAAAACCCAATTTTTTATGATTTTTTATGAGTCGCAGAATACTTTTCATATAGCCAAACAGCTTTTCACAATAAATCATATTGAGGGTACATTTATTTTATGGATGGCAGCCTAAAAAATCTCAACAATAATATTTTTGTCATTGATTTTTATTTATTTTATACTTCATGAACAAAACTAAGAGCTGGCTCAGTGTCCAATGCTGTCCACTCGAGTACATCATCGTCATATTTTGAGTAGACGCCCACTAATTTGTGTTTGCAAACAATAGAAGTTCCCGACATTGGGAATCTGGCGCTAATAATGCCCATGTAACATTGGAAACCATCGTTTTTTGCGCTGTGAAGGATTTCTTCATTGGATTCTTCATGTTGGTCGCATAACCCATATTCAGGACAAGTCTCCATAAAAACACCTGATTCCAATTCAAAAATGATCCATTCGTCATCTCTAATTGAATGGAATAATCATTTTTTAACGAATGGAAAGTCAGTGAGGTGTTCCGGCAATGAAATATATTTGCCATACTTTCCGTTTATTTTCAAAATTCATTAATAGTAAATGAAGGAGTTATCGCTGTAAATACTCACGGCGAAAAAATTGTGGACGATCAATTTTTCGACGACGAACTCAATGTGATCAGCAGTAAAAACCTTTAATACGGACAGCTAGTACGGAGAAAAGTTATACGACACGAAATAAGCGTTGCTACCGAGTTTTTTGTATGCATGTTCCGCCGTTCAATGACGTGATTTTTGCTTTTCCAAAGCATTTGACTTCCGATGCCAAAAGAACGACTATACTGACCAGACTCTTCTTGTACAAATCCCGATCAGTTAATTCATGGACACAATCGAAATCGGAGAAAATAAAACAATATGAATATCATTTATTTTTAAAACTTTGGTTAATCTCAAAATTGTTTTTGAGCATATGGTGCTCGTTTCAATGATGTTATTTTTTTCTCCGTAGTATTTACTTAATTTCAAAGTTTTTACGTTCTTTAAATTGGTACGTTTTAAATTGGAGACTTTAATGATGTTTGCAACTACCGTTCTCCCGAACGTTGATGTTTCTGACTTTCTAGTTGGTTTCCTAACTTAAAAACACCAATTTTATCTAATTTTTAGTCGTTTTCCTCCATTTTTTTACCTTTAAAAATTTCAAACCGTTTCGTTTCGATGAATGGACATGGCGCCCATCTAAGAACGCGGTAGGGATCCGCCCCGTCAAGGAAAACTCAATAGGCAGTCAGGGTGCCGAGATATAGCACTTCAAAAACCCGGTTTTTCGCCTTTGGCCTGTTCTTCTTTTTCTCTAGTCAGGGCTACAGCCTCTCCTAGTGCACCGATTGACTTGAAATTTTGCACAGAGGTTCCTTTCGATTTGAGCCAGTGCCTTTTTAAAGATTGAACCAATTATCTCAACCCAAAAAAAAGTCAGGAATAAAAAACTTAAATCTGAGGGTAATTCTCCCACTTTGACGAGAGCCTGGGGGAATGGACCAATCAACTTGAAATTTCGCCCTGAAATTCCTTTTCGTTTAACTTTTGCCAATGCCTTTTAAAAAAGTTTACCCATTATCTAACCCCCCCCCCCCCCACCCTCAAAAAATGTATGACTTCTAAAAGTCTTTTCAATAGTAATAATTTTAACTACCTACTAAAATATATTATGATATCGCTATCAAAAACACTCCGTGTAAAAACACCCCGCCTCGCGAAAACCCTTATACAGCAGCCAGAAAAAGTTATGATATCAACTTCCCCACCCTCCGATGTACACTATAGAGATAAAGGAGAGATTAATCGCCCGTGCTGCCGTTTTCATAGCTTCCCTTGGCGGCGTCGCGAAATGCTTGTTATCAGGGAGAACACGGTTTCTAAAAAATGAACGGAATATTGAAGGAGGAAGTCCTGCGAAAAGCCTGTAAACAAGCATCTTTTCAGGGATTAGGGAGTTTAGACCAATCTATAACTTATCATCTAACTAATCAGTAATCACTCGATTAATTCATTTTATAACAAAATAAATGTTTTTTATCAGGGAAATATCATTGCATTTTTAACAATTATTTAGGTTTTTTGTGAGGGAGAGAGAATGAAAAAAGCGGATATTCCACGACCGGTTTCGGCGTAATACGCCTCATCAGGTGGACTATTTCCTTATTTTTTCACTCTCATCTCATTTTCTACTTGGCCTTTACTATGTGGTGTAAGTGAGACAGCGGGAAGGTAACAGAATCTGTCTGTATTTAAGACCCTTCCGTCGTCTCCACACCCCCCAGTATCGGCCATACACTACCTCTTTATATTGGGCAGATGCCCCTATTTGTTTTTATTTTTTATCAGGGAATAAAGAGGTAAAATTGGCCGATACTGGGGGTGTGGAGACGACGGAAGGGTCTTAAATACAGACAGATTCTGTTACCTTCCCGCTGTCTCACTTACACCACATAGTAAAGGCCAAGTAGAAAATGAGATGAGAGTGAAAAAAATAAGGAAATAGTCCACCTGATGAGGCGTATTACGCCGAAACCGGTCGTGGAATATCCGCTTTTTTCATTCTCTCTCCCTCACAAAAAACCTAAATAATTGTTAAAAATGCAATGATATTTCCCTGATAAAAAATAAAAACAAATAGGGGCATCTGCCCAATATAAAGAGGTAGTGTATGGCCGATACTGGGGGTGTGGAGACGACGGAAGGGTCTTAAATACAGACAGATTCTGTTACCTTCCCGCTGTCTCACTTACACCACATAGTAAAGGCCAAGTAGAAAATGAGATGAGAGTGAAAAAATAAGGAAATAGTCCACCTGATGAGGCGTATTACGCCGAAACCGGTCGTGGAATATCCGCTTTTTTCATTCTCTCTCCCTCACAAAAAACCTAAATAAAATAAATGTTGAGGGCAATTTCGAAATGTTCGACCGATCACCTAAGAAAAAGCAGTAGTTGTTCGCAACGGATTTAATAGTTTTAGACAATTCGACAACATTGCTCCTAACTAATCTGATGTCAATGATTAATATATTACACATCTGTTAACAAGCGTTTCGCGAAGTCACCAAGGGGAGCTTTGAAAACGGGAGTACGGGTGCTCTATCTCTCCTCTTACTCTACAGTGTACATCGGTTGGCGGGGAAGTTGATACCCCCTTCTCAATATTGCCCTTATCGTTTGATCTGTGAACTAGACATTGCAAACATAAATAAATTAAAAATTTTAACAGACTCATTTATTTTTTTAATATTCAACTTTGTTTGCCTGAAGATTCCAACTATCACAAAGTCAAGCATCTTCGCATTCTCCATCACGAAATGATGTCGTTAACGGCCTTATTTCTAGTCAAAACCCTAATTTTTTATTTAGAAATAAAAGTTTACCGTTTCTTCAAGGATTTTTTTTTCTTTAAGATGCACAACTACAAAAGCCGCTCTAGTTATTTCATAAATTTTGGTCCGTATGAAAATTTTCATAAAAATACCGCTAATTTTCATTTCGGGAATGAGAAATTGGGGTTCTAACTTAAAATAAGACCATCAGCGACGACATCTCGTGATGCCAAATGCAAAGATGCTTAAACTTATTAAACATAGTTGGAATCTTCGGACAAAAACAAGTTGAATAAAAAAAATTGACTCTTACGTAATTATTAACGGATTTTAGAGCGAAAAACGCTGAAATTTGGCTTTTTTTTTTTTAAAGTTGTCGGAAATGGTCCCCTCCAATCAATCCCAATGGGAAATGGAATCTCCCAAGGTGAAAAACTCTTTTTTCCCTCCTCCATGTGTTCAACTATCCTGGATTTGAGGAATAGAAACTAAGTGTTCATGTTGCTACTACAAATTTTCAACAGGAAAAATTCAAAGATGATACGAGTCACAGCCTACCTTTCATAAACCCAAACAGCTTTTCACACAAAAAGATTATTGAGGGTAAAATTATTTTATGGATGACAGCCTAAAAAATTTCACCATTAATATTTTTGTATTTGATTTTTATTCATTTAAAACTTCATGAACAAAATTAAGAGCTGGCGCAGTGTCCAATGCTGTCCACTCGAGTACATCTTTGACATATTTTGAGTGGAGGCCGACTAATTTTCGTCGCAAACAATAGAAGATCCCGACATTGGGAGTCTACTGCTTGTAATACCCGATGAACTTTTCAATAGATTTATCTATTTTTGTCATAATTAAGTACAAAAACAATATATCAATCATTTTGGTAGAAACTTTAACTATATTTCAAGAAATTCGGACTAAAATTGACCGATTATATAAATAAATTGAAGTAAATATTGATTTCATTAGCTGGGATATGCCCATTTTGGGAGTTGAAGAATAACTTTACTGCAATTAAAAGTTACAGAGGGAGATAGAATGAAATAAACGGATATTCCACGACCGGTTTCGGCGTAATACGCCTCATCAGGTGGACTATTTCCTTATTTTTCATTCTCCTACACTTTTTACTTGACTTTCATTAGACGGTATTATGTACCCCGCGAGAAGGTAGACAAACTATCCGTTTATTCGGCACCTCCCCCAAACCCACTACCTACTAATTGTCACTACACCACCTCTTTTTATACCTAATAGTATAAATAGTATAAAATACTTTAGAATTCCTTAATAGGTATAAAAAGAGGTGGTGTAGTGACAATTAGTAGGTAGTAGGGTTGGGGGAGGTGCCGAATAAACGGATAGTTTGTCCACCTTCCTGCGGAGTCCATAATACCGTCTAATGAAAGTCAAGTAAAAAGTGTAGGAGAATGAAAAATAAGGAAATAGTCCACCTGATAAGGCGTATTACGCCGAAACCGGTCGTGGAATATCCGTTTTTTTCATTTTTTTCTCCCTCTGTAACTTTTAATATCAATAAATATACGTTCCCCATTTGCGAGATTACGCATGATCGAGATCATTTCTTTTGATTAATTAACTCCAATTTCTTCTTTTTTTTCACAATATCTTCCTTCGATTACGATAAATTATTTCAATGATTTTACCTACCTATAAACAAAAAGGCCTACCTATAACAAAATCAGGGTCTCTTTGAAAATCGATGCGCTTGAGATACTAAACCAACATGACCGTTAAGTCTTGAGGGGTCAGATGACAAATGAAAATTTGAGGAGTGATAAAGCGCCCGTGCTCCCGTTTTCAAGCACCACTTGGTTGCGTCGTGAAATACTTGTTTACAGGCAATATATTAATTAGTGATTACTGGTTATACTTCCCCCTCCCTTATACTTCCCCTCCTATATTGTTCCTTCTCATTGGGAAATTCCCGTCGGGCCAGCTCCAGACTATTACTTTTTTATGTTCTCTAAAATAGGTATATTTTATTGCATGAATTCAATGTAGGTAAAATAAATATACTTTTTAGTGGAGCATTGATAAAATTTCTTATTAATCTACAGACCCAACTGTGCCCAGTGAATTTGTGATGCATCAGTGGGAAATTTTTGGTTATACCTTTGGCAATTTTGTCTTATAACAGCGATAACCTCATGTTATCAATAACGTGATAACTGATAAAGTGATAATCAAACACAATTATTTTTAATTTAAGCATTATTCATTAGTAATTAATTATATACAAACATTTTATTACATTATTTATGTATTACTCTGTGTAGAACTCTCAACTTCCCTTTTGCCTTTGCAGTTAGTGACTTGTAAGCTAGTTTCAGAGCTTAAGCTCTGCTTTTTTGCTCAATTTCAGAAGTTTGTCATGTTTGTTTAGTTAAAAACTTTTATTAATTAGTTAATTCAAAAGTTTAATAAAGGAATATGTTTAAAGAGAAATTTAAGTACTATAAAAGCAAATGCCCTTCTCCAGATATGTCCAGTATAGTTGATTTAAATTCACCTAATCCTCAGGTACCTACCTTATTTTAATTTTTTGGCCAAGAGGTTCTGGTACTTAGCTTTATACCTCATATCCAGTACAAATTCTAATCATGATTTACCTTCTTTGCGTTAGGATGTCAAGAATTTAGAAATCGATAAAAAAAACGAATATGATGAATATTTCGAAGAGTTTGGACTTAAGCAGATTAACTCCTTGGAGATATTTGAACTTATCAACCACCCTGGTATAAATAACGTAAAATTACCTACTAAAGGTTGAAAATTTTTTTTTTTAGGTTTGATTGTTTTAAAAAATCCTTTCACACCTTCCGGGCAGCGGTATTGGATGAAAAAATGCTTGGCAGAATACACAAAGCCACCAAACAGAAATAATTTATTACCGCATGGTTTATTAAAAGAATATGATGATTGGTGGGAATTATGCCACAAGTAGACCTTTATTTTTTTTCTTTACTTTTATTTTTTCTCTCCTAGAGATTCTGAAAATGGGAAATCTCTCCGTAAGCAGCTGAGATGGGTCACTTTAGGCTACCATCACAACTGGGAGACCAAAGTTTGTATTTTCATAGTTTTCTTTCATTTTAATTCTGAAGTTTAAGGTTTATTCTGAAGACTCTAGAGGAACTTTCCCACTGGAACTGAAAGAAATGTGTAGGATCCTTGGGCGAACAATAGGCGGCTGGAAAATAAATGCTGAGGCTGCCATTATTAATTTTTACCACATGAATTCTACTCTTTCTGGACATACAGATCACTCTGAGCCCAATAATAGAGCACCTTTATTATCTTTTAGGTAATTTTTATAACTATGTTAAATTATGGTAATAATGGGTATTTTTCCTCCTTTACATCATATTTACTAGGCAACCGTAGCCCTTGCCGGGTTTTTATCCTGAGGATCATTAAACAATTTGTTTCTGGCGTTCTCCTCTTTCTTTTAGCTAAAAACCTCTTTTTGTCGCACTTCCAGAAGTTTACTCGGAGTTTCCTTTAGTCATTAAGTCAATAAATCCCTTTTTCACCACATTTTGAAGAGTTCTCGATTTTCGGACTGAGAAAGAACCGTTTACAAAATTGTCTGGCCTTTCCCTCAGTTTTTTGCATATAAACTTCTCTGAAACACCTATTTTTTTGCCGTTTTGCTCTCCTTTTTCCGAGTTTTCCTCGATCAAAAATATGATTTTTGGGTGTTTTTTGGCCCCTTTTTTGTCCTTATATGGCGATTTCCTCGTTCTCTAAGCCTCATAGTTTCTGTTTGTTTAATTTTCAGGACTCTTACTCAGTCATTAGCATGATAAACACCTTTTTATGACTAGAATTTTTGGGAGTTTTGGAGAATCCCCCTCTTTTCTGATTTAAAGTAATTTTTCCATTCTTTTGGTAAGTCAGCCAACGAACTTTTAGTTTGGCACCTTACTAAGCGTTGCAGCTCTACTTGAAAAACAACAGTTTAGATCCTTTTATGCAGTTCTATTTATATAAATTTTTATATTTCAGTTTTGGACAAAGTGCGCTGTTCCTCATAGGTGGACCGAGTATTGAAGATGATGCGACTGCGATTTTGGTTGAAAGCGGAGATTGCGTTGTGATGTCGTCTGAAAGCCGTCTAAGCTATCATGGAGTTCCTAGAATCGATGCAGCAAATTCTGCGACTTGGCTAGATACTTCAGAGGATCCAGAGAGCTGGTCAAGATTTGGCGACTATGTTTCTGAATCGAGAATCAACATTAACGTTCGACAAGTCTTGTTTGAAGGACATAATAAACTCAATTACTGATTAATTTTTTTCCCTTACCTTCCGGGACAAACCAGCACTTTAACTACTTTAATAAATTAATTTTATTTTTCCCAGGCCTTTAGTTAAATGAGTATGCCTCAAGTTTTGTTTAAATATGGCCTTGCTATTTTGAGAAATGAAAAAGTCTTTAAAGTCAATCGATTTAAGTAATTTTAACTTTCTCTTAGAAATAAGTTTCTATCTTCTAAATTAGAAATTTTATCAAATCCGGGAAGCGAGTCCACGAATTACTGGCGAAAGACCAGTCGACTTCAGAGCAGAGATAGTAAATTAGATCGGGATTAGCAATTTTTTGGTATCTTCTGTTTAAAAGGCTCGGTTTGAAGGAAAAAAAAATTAGTTTTTAAATTTTTTTATTATATTTTGAAGAAACTTTTTGATTTACTTCTCCTCTCAGAGGATCATGTTAATGTTTTTATCATGTTTTCACCTACCTCTCATCCAAGGGCAGATTGGAATTGGCCGATGATTCTGAGCTTTCAATTTTCTGAAACCGATTGTCCCCGAGTTTGCTTCTTCTTTTCTACATCTACAGCGTTTCGCCAGAACTTTCTGTCCCATCTTCATCATTTAAATTTATTCCTAGCTATTATAGAAGAGCTGTTGCTAATGGTGTGCTAGTAAAACTATACTGTTAGAATTGTCGACGGTGAGAAAGCGGTTTTAGATTCAGGAAACTAAATTTGGCGAAAGTCACCTAACCATCGGCTTCTGGTGATTTTTGACGCTTGTATTTCACATGTTTTCGCAATAGTCAATAAAATAAACAAACATAAAAAGTCAAAACCAAAAATTGCAACTTATCAAATTGATTCCCCAAGAAGTTTCTGTTCTGTCTTTTTTTCGCGCTTCTTCTTTTTTGTCTTCTGCATTTAAAATCGGAGCAGATTTAAATAATTAAATATCTTTTACTTTTGACCAAAATTATTAACTTCCTCAAAGAGCAAAAAATTATTGTGAAACCCTCCGTTTTATGGTCTCTGGTATAGCGGTAAAGGGTTTTTTGAACCAAAATCCCTAATGCCAAAATTTAGCGTTTTTCGCGTTAAAATCGACCTGAGAGGTTAAATTTTTTTTAAAATTCAACTTCGTTTTGTCTGAAGATTCCAACTAATACAAATTCAAGTATTTTCGTATTCTGCAAGATGTCGCCTATCTTCTATGGTGGCTACTATAGAATTGTTGGAGGTTTTGCCTCACTGTTAGTGCTGTTAGCTGCAAAATTATAAAACTTATTTACTGACTTCTTAAGTCATCTGCCAAAGCACCATTAATTAAAACCCTCTCTTCACTTCGGACGCAGATCCAATTTTTACCCTAAAGATTTGTCATACTTACAACTTACAAAAAATGTACCAAGTTCCAAGTCCTTTTTATTTATTTATTTTTGGCAATCATCGTTAAAAAATTCTGGTTCTCATGGCTGAATTCGGCAAAAAAAGCTGCACGAGTACTCTGTACTCTCTTAGATTCGTATTTGTATAAAGGAATTACTTATCAACAAAAAACTCATTTACATATAATAAAATATCATTTATTATATCACAAATTGCAGTACAAATATAAAAAATTAAAACTATTTTTCATTAAAACAATTAAATGCAAAGTAACAAACTGACTAGTCCATAGTCGAAAGAATAATATTAAGTACGAATATTATAAAAAATTTAACTGTTTTTCATTAAAATAATTAAATGCAAAGTAACAAACTGACTAGTCCATTGTCGAAAGAATAATATTACGAATATTAATAATAATGCACGAACTTGAAGAAGTCGTTTGTCGATTCTTCAGTTTTCTTTTCTTCTCTTCGGCGGCGAGGGAGGTTTACGAAGAATCATCACTATCAACTCCTTCTGATTCTGCGAAGTCGTCTGTTTCCATAGAATCTTCTAATATTAGGTCTTCTATTACGACAAATCCATCTTCTTCTTCTTTTTCCGTCGAATCTTCATCTTCTGAGACGCTGTCTGTTTCTACATCTGGGACGATTTCCATTGCGATTGAATCTTCTCTTTCATAGTCCTCGTCAATTTGGAGTGAATCATTATGTTGTGAAGCGTCGTCCTCAATGTAATTGTCATTGATGTCATATTTAACATAATTAATACCAAAATATTCGGATGCTCGGATGAATTCCTGTGTGAGCGCCTCTCTGTCTTCTTCTGCAAATCCATTCGGGAGTTTTTCCGGAAGTCTTCCGTTTATTCTGAAGTAGTCGAAGGTAGATGTCGATAATGGCCAGTCTTCATCAGTTGCGTTGTAGAATGGCATGGTGATTGTCTTGATAAATTCGAAATGAATAGACAAAAAATCAAATGACACTCTTGACTGTCTGAGACTGACTGAAGGTAAATCAGGTCCGTCGACCGGAGCGCAGGCAAAGACGAAGGGTCGAGGGTGAAAACGATGCATTTTCATTGGTCGAAACCCTAATCCGGGTTCAATGATCTGGTGTTTTTCAACCTTTCTCTTTTCCTTGCAAAAATTTTTAAAATGATAATTATAAACAAAAATTTAGTATTGAATTTTAAAAATGCGGCCCGAGTGAAATTTGCGACGGACGGACGGACGGCGGCCACCACAGACAACCTCATGATCGGGAAAGATCACTAATCGGTTTTCCTCTACGGGGTCAGGAATACCCTTTTCCCGATACCGCACCACGAGGGTATCACAGTAACTTCTGTAAAGAAGTTAAAAATGGAGTGCGAGAAAAGAAGTATCAGTTAAAAATTTTAGTGTTTCAGTTCTTTTTGGAAAAACTTTCAGTATTTATCGTTCGATTTAATCAAAATTGTTGTAGATGCTACTTCAGTATCAAAGTTTTATATGCCTTTAAAGAAATAAATAAAAAAAGATACTCTTACTATTTCAACTCCATTAAAGAAAATATTGAGAAGAAGTCCTTTTCTCCAGGATTCCTTTTCTTCGCAATGTACATAACTTTCTTTTTTTAATAAGCGAGTATTTTATATAAATTATTAATAATTGCTTAAATTCGTTAAATAATAGTCACATTAAATAATCTTTGCAGAAAATACTTATTCAGAGAAATATATTTTCTGATGATTTGACTCTTCTAGATTCTCCCTCCCATATCTTCTTTTTCCACATTTTTTTCAAGCTATATATGATTGTTATCTTTCGGAGAAATAATTATTCCGGTAGTTCGAATGCTGAGGTAGTTAATAATTAGTATTAAAATTCTCAGGGTTTCAATTTTTAAAGAAAAATTATTGCGACATCCGCCGCCACATTCAGTTTAGGCCAGTTTCTTTTAAGCTTTTCCTTTTTTGATGATTAGATTACCTTTGATTATTTTGTGCTTTTTCAATTGATTTTTTAGGATCTTTAAAAGGTTTTTGATGTTTGTTTTTTAATTATTAGCCGATATTGTTTCGGGATTTCCATTCTTCCAACTCTGTCATGGTTTAGTAGAGAAATTTACATATGTAATTTTTCTTTCAAGAAATTTAGCCGTTTTTAAATTTGACAAAGCCGTTAACGAAATTTTGATGTGGGATGATTCATCACCACTAATTTAAAATTGAATGAAAGAGGTGTGATGTGATTTATTAAACTCCGATGATATTTTAGATACCCACATTTTAGGTTTCTCCCCCGAAAAGAAGAAATTTTTTTTTTAGTTTGTTTGGTGATCCATAATTGGTAAAATCAGGTGAACACTCCAAACTTTTTTATTATTGGCGTTCGATTTCGGGATCCTCAGATTCCCTCCTCAAGTATGAAAAGAGTTTTCTTTTTACAACATACAGGAGTATTTCACGACTGGTTTCGACCTAATATGTCTCATCAGGTGAACTATTTTCCGTTTATTGCTCTCTCAAATTTTTCTTGTGAATAAAACTGGCAATTGTCCAAGACCGCAGGAAGGTAAGAGGAACAAACTCGTGCCCGCAGTCTTAGACAATTGCCGTGCAAAAATTTTAGAGAGCAATAAACGGAAAATGATTCACCAAATGAGACCTATCAGGTCGAAACCGGTCTTGAAATATTCCTATTTATTGTCTCTCTCTTTCTGATTTATTTTTGTACATGATAATTTTAACATTTTTCGAATTTAATTTAATTAAAAAGAAATTACTATTAAAATAAATAAATTTAAAAGAAATAGAAACACTAGTAAATAATATAAACAAAACAATACAGATAACAATCAATAGGTTTCAATTGTGAAAATTATAAAATTTATTTTAATTCTCTTTTCTTAAGGTAATTTTAACATTTTTTAATTTTATTGTTTTAATTTAAAAGAAAATTCATTTGTAAAAATTGTGTTTTTTGACAGACTTGAGGAGGGGTTCTGAGGATCTCGAAATAGATCGCCAATAATAAAAAATGAATGTTTGGAGTGTTCACTTGATAAACCCTAACAATTATAAAAAAAAAAAAAAATATTTTTAAACATTTAGGTATATTAACAATTTTTCATGCAGAGATTGAACAGTTCCGGGTAAGGGTTGGGAAATCCGGTGATCATCGACTCGGCACGGTCAAGTAATTATCACATTTAATAACCCGGCACACCCCAAATTTAGCTCAACTCGGCACACCCTCAAAAACTTTGTTCTCTGACTGTACCTAACGAATCTTCGTTTTTTAGGTATCTACATCAGAATACGACAGAGAAGTAATTTTATTTATTTGCTGAAAAATCCCGTTGTCATTAAATATATTTTTATATACAACTTGCACATACATTAATAAATTAATTATTTAAATAAAAGTTTGAAAAAAACTAAGAAACTACTGCGAAAACTAAGCAGGTTTCTTCTTTTGGCCCATCTTTTGAACAAATTGCAATAAAGAAATTTCTTGTTTGGCCAAACTTGCTCGTAAATCCCTTATCTTAGCCATTTTGTTACGCATGACCGGATTTATTAATCACCGTTGTCATCTTGCTATCCGTTGTAATGTAGGTTGGGCAAGATTTGTTCTTAGCCGAATACCGCCAGACAGCATCGTGTAAAACTGATCTAATTTTAGAGGCCTTTACATAGTGTTATAGGTATTAACTAATTTGTATTAACTCCGCTGAGTAGATATTAGAAGTCATCTCAATAAATAAATTTGTCTCGTGTTGTTTGTGTACAGTCCCCTCACCAAATATTCCTTGAGTGTGCCGATAAATTTCTTGGACATAGTGTGCCGACTTGATGCAGAATTAATCCTTTCTCGAACAAAGGATCGTGCCGAGTCGATGTAGGCCCAAAAAAAGTTAAATGTAAACCCCCCTTGTTTTTGGACGAAGAATTGATTGCAATTAACGGATTTTGATTTAGATGTACAGGGTGTCCCTTAGCGACACCAAATTCGGTATTTTATATGAGAACCACTATTTTTAATTCGTGATCTATGCAAAATTTCAAGTTTAAAAAAAAACTATTTTAAAACTATTATATTTAATAATTTTTGAAGCAGAAATTCAACATTCCACGGGTTAGGGTTGGTAAATCCAAAGCAGGTAAAAATCAGGACATTTCAACTTTTAGTCTAATAGGGTCAAGAGCCTTTAATTCCTTCTTTGTTACAAAACGCCATCCCTACTATTTTTATCTTCCACAAAACTGATTTTTTTTTCTTCTAGAACTTAATAAATTAAAATAAAAAACTAAAATTAAACTATTGGTTGTTCCATAATACATTTTTTCGAATTAAAGCTTCTCCCAGAACGGTCGCCATGCTATCATGGCGAAAGCTTGGAAGTCTTTCTGCAGTAACTTTCAGCAAGTTACTAACCTATGAGAAAAGAAACTTATTGCGATTGGTTAGCTAAAAGATTTCTTTCTTTTTAAGAATATAATGAATATAACCCACTTGTTTAAAGTTATTTCTATAAATAATTGCGAAAAGGGGAACAGAAAAAAATAGAAAAAACACGTGAACGCCCCGTTTCCAGTAGTTTAGAAGTTAAAAATTTTAACCAAGACTTCTTTTATCACACTCTTTCTCTCCCTATACATTTAAGTATTAAATTCAATATTCGATATATAGGAACGCGGAAAGCGCAAAAAGTACGACCGGTACCAAGTGTATGTTTACTTCACGTCACGATTTGCGTTTTTCGGGTAAAAAGCACATACGTTTTGACTTATTATAGATGCCACGAATTTTTTTCAGCTAAAAAGTAATTTATGCAGAGTAGAATTTTCCTTATTTTTTCATTATTTTCTCAATGGTGGGTGACCCTCGAAATCGCCAAAACCTCAATTCTTGGAACACAAAAAATCTAAAAAATTCAGTCACCTATTAATCCTTGTAGGACCTAAAAAAAATAATAAATAAAAATAAAAAAGTTTAGCATTTGACGCCTAGAAAAATTCCGCAAAAATCAGGTGTTGATGCCAATTATTTCCTCCTAGAAGAGTCTACGAGCAGTCT
Source organism: Orius insidiosus (assembly GCA_014119065.1). NCBI lineage: Eukaryota > Metazoa > Arthropoda > Insecta > Hemiptera > Anthocoridae > Orius > Orius insidiosus. The sequence continues at coordinate 75,673 of JACGAQ010000333.1, read as the reverse complement.
GAATTTTTTCATATTGTGATAGCGCATCTTGAATTTCCCACACAATTTCCTTCGTTTTGTTATGATTTAATAAATTATCTCTTACGCAGCAATGTTTTCAATAAATATTTTTCATTTCTGAAATTGATATTTAAAGTTATAGGTTTATAACATTAAACGTTTATCCAACTTTGATTTGACCCTTCCTCAAAACCCAACATAGAGGGTAAAACGATAACATCTTCTGCAATGAAGTTAATTATTAAAGCTGAATGACAGAATGCTAACCTACCATACCGATTAGCTGTACTGTTCTTCTACTACCGTAACGGGTACTTCAAAGAGCCTTCGGAAAAAACCAACTCGGAGAGTTCCGGAATTAAAATTGTACCGATCCTCGTACTACGACGAAGGATTGGAAAAAATGAAGAAATACTATATAATTTTGATAATAATCAGAATAATTTCAGAGGAAAGAGTACATTTTTCTAAATTTAACAAAAAAATTGTTTCTTTTAACCCGCCAGTTTCCATCTATTTCTATTGAGATTTTCCTGGATTATTTTAATGATTCAATACGGCATGAGATATTTTTTAGTTTTTTTAGTAAATCCGTTAATGGCTGATTAGAAAAGGAAGGTGGCCAATTCTACAGAAAGGGTTTTCCCCGTAAGTCATCGCCCTAGAAAAATTTCCAATTACAAATCCAACAGGAAAATCGACAAAATTATGTTATCTAAATTATTTGTTGATAAAGATAATAGATACGAAAATGCCGGCAGATCTAAATCTTTTTTGGGTACAAAAATCATCAGTCGATCATAAGACGATAAGTTTTTTCCGAGAAAAACAAAAGCAGAAGTTAATTATTTACACTTTTTACACGATTTATGTGTTTAATTAATAAAGTTTTAAACAAATTTATTAGATCTTTAATTTCTCGAACGGAAAACGAGCTTACAATATACCATTTTTAAATACCGTTGGTATTTAAAGTGTACATTTAATAATATTAAATAACACAAATTTAAACTACAAATTTTTTTATTGCGAATTTTTTGAAATTATTTCGTCATGTTAAATTTTATTTCATCATCCCTCAGTTCATCGACCCAGGGTGAAGGGAAAGGCCACACCACTGTCTCGTCCAATAGGAAATCAGAGCCTTTTACCCGGAACCCTTGGCTCTACCTGAAGGGAGACCTTTGGTTTTATTACTCGTGTATCTGTCTTCAGAAGCGGAGTGTGCTCAAATTAAAGTGAAAAAATTGTCTTTTTTTTTTTGTGCGTCTAATATCAACTAAAATTCCAAAATGGTTTTGGGGTAAGTAATAATTTATTTATTTTTCTCTCCTTACTTTATTTGTTAAAATTCGTACAATTTCAAGAAGAATTTTCAAAGTCTTGTTCCAATTCACTTCAAATGTGTAGTTCCAAAAATAAATTTTGTTCGGACCATTTTACTTCGGACACATAACTCAAAAGTTGTTATTATTATTAGGTTTTAACTTACTTAAAGAAGTTATTGCGATACCCTCGACCTCGGGTTTTTAGGGAAGGGTCTTCCAGACCCCGGAGGGTGAAATCGAATATTGCATCTTTACCGATCTCAACTTTGCCTGTGGTGCCGGCCGTTACGCCGTCCGTAGCATTTTCCGCAACACTTTACGGCCACAGTTTTGAACCGATTTTCACAAAATCTTCCATAGTCGGAGAACAAGAATGTAAGGTGGGCGATTGTTGAATTTCGAAAAAATTGGGGAGATATCGCACCTTCGTGCAAAACTGTAATAACTAATAAGTATCTCAAAAATCTCATCCTTCTGGAAATCACGTTAGAAGTTTTGAAAATTTTCTCTTGCACATTATTTGAACAATAGTTTTTGAACGACCCTTTCGCTTATTAACGAATTACCTTATTAGCTTATTTACTTAACTATTCCTTATTAAGTTAATTTTATGAGTTTAACGCGATTTCAAGTTGTGTAACGAATTTCCAGCGTAAAAAAATTGCCACTTTTTAATTACCATATTACTTTTTTTAGTAGGCTTTTACAAAAAAGCTTGAAAAATTAAAAAAAAAAACTTGACTTCTTGAAAAAACTTGGAAAATTTTTCGAAAAAAAAAACTTCTCCCTCCGTTGAACGTACCCTCCGTTATACTTCCCCTTCCTTTATTGTTACTTCTCTCTAAGGAAGTTTTCGTTGGAATCTCTTCAAAACAGAGCTTTATATTTTTTAACGGTTGCAAGATATTTTGCTCTATAAAAAAAAATAAAAAAAAATCGCTCTCGAGATTAACTTGTTCAAATATTAGGGGAGAATTTGCAAAAATAGGTTGATAGTTTGGCCGTAAAGTGTTGGGCAAAAATCCAAAAAGTTAATTTAAAACTCCTTAGATTCCCTAGATTGCAAGTTTTAGATTGTTTTTGAAGCTGCTTCATTTATACTTTTTTACTTATAGCGTTTTTGTGTCTTTTTTTTCAGAAAACAACTTCTTGGACAAAACGCTCATGAGGTCACCTCAGAGGTGCATCCTTCCTGTCACGGAGACGTCTCTCCAGAAACGAAATTGTATCGTTTTCTGCTTCACGGAAGCATCGATATCCCAGTCGGCGAATTGGAAGACCTCTCTACGATCTCTGACGACAGGTTAAACACCTTGAAAAACATCTTATCGAGAGTCGACCTGTTGAAATTAATGGACACGCTATCGTACTTCTACGAAAAAGGATGGACGAGAATTAGGCCACTCCCGGAGACAATCCCATTCATCCTCGCTCTTACGTCCAAGACGGATCTCCCTCGAACATGCAGTCTTGTTCAAAAAATATTGAAAACTCCAGAAGAATTTCTTCTTTTTATAATGCACTGCGTGGAGACGAGCCCATTTTCAATGGAGGAAGAATTAAAACAAACTGTGCAGTCGTTCTACGCGAGCCATGATTTCGACTCCCTCGCGAAAATGGTTGCGGAGGTCCCTAACCAGGAAGGATGGAGTCACGGAAGGGTGATTAAATTAGGGGATTTCACATCTGACCACCCCGACGTCCAAGCGATCATTAAATTCGCTAAAGAGGGCCCGGAAAAAATAAAGTGCATGGAAGACCAAGGAGCGAAAAATCTCCTTAAATATCTAAGAGCGATTGAGGAGTTCAGAAAGACGTCTGATTCGGAAGACGCCCTACTCAAAATCATCGACTTTCAAGAGACTTTTAATAAGTCGACCGTCATGGAGGACAAAAATATAATCGAGGCATTGACGGAACGCCTCGATTTGAAAGACGTGTTAATAATGTTTGACGTAATTAACGGGAGCATCAGCGACGGAGAAAGAGAGGAGAGTGGATTCGAAGAGCGAATCCTTCAGATCTTTTCCAGCCTCAAAAGCCAGGACGGACCAATGAACCCGTGCGAATGGTTTCTGTCGGAACAGCGATACTGGGTGAATCGAGGGAATAGACCGATCGACCTCACAGCCCCGAACACAGTTCTCGATGCTATAGATGTTAAGCGAGAAAATTCCATCAAAAGTCTTGCGAAGCTCGACCTCAGCATCCGAATCGTGATTCAGCCCTGTTTATTTTCCACCAAATCATCGGGTTTCATTCACGGAGACAAAGCGGCAGCGATGATTGCATCCCTACTCGCGGAGACGGGAAGAGACGTCGAGATATACTCTTTTGATGGATCCAGACCGGAGAAAATCAACTACACTGAACTCGCTAACATTACGGTGGCATCGTGGATTACGACACCGATGAACCCGAAAGCTATGGCGAAATTCGTCCGGGAATCCTCGACCGACCTGGTCGTCGTGATCGGAACTTCCTTCGTTCAAAAAGAACTAATGAACATGGTGAACAACAAAAAACAATTCTCAAAGTTGGTGATGTGCAATCTTTCGGACTATCCAGATAAATTGACATATGACCACAACGACATTTTAGTCACGCGTGGTTTCCATAAAGACATTTGTGACGTTATTACCGCATTTGCAATTTTAAACTTCACTAAACTACATCAACCTATTGTAACAAAACTATAGAACTTAGCGGACGATTCCTACGACGCAAATTGTAAATATTTGAAGTATTTGTATATTATATTTCTTATGACAACATGGATATTATTAGTTTCATGTTTTAAGTAATTTTGGCTCTATACATATTTGTAAAAAACAAAAAAATTTTACATGTAATTCAAACAAATAAATTTTTACTTATCGTTTTTCAAATAAATTTTTTATAAATATTTAAAATCTTTTTGAATTTACCCTTTGATCTAATTTAAGAATTTATTTTAAGTATTAAAAAAAAAGACTGGGCAAAAGGAAAGAAAAGAAGTGAAATTAACATGATGGGTATCACAATCACTTAACGAAAAAAAAAAAAAAAAAAAAAAAAAAACCCCGATTCATCTCCAGAAATAGAGGATAGCGATTTCGGACCCAAAGAAAAAGTTCTTTTAAAAACCCCATTCTTTTAATCCTGGAACGGGCGCGGCTGAGAGCCAACTCAGAACGGGCGCAGTGTGCTCTGTCGGCTCACCTCATAAAAATGGCCGCAGAATCCACACTAAACCTTTTAAAGCCAAACTAAAGTATTAAGTAGTTTTTTAGGGGTGTATTTAGAGGAAAATGTAAGTTTCTGTTTCAAAATAACTCGTTTATTTATAGTTTTCTTCAAAAAAACTAATACACCATTATAACATACGTAAATGAGTGGTGGCCTATTAATTGTAATGTAAATAAATACTAAATTAAAATTGAAAACATAAAACTATTTTATATACACTAGTAAAAAGTTTCTAATAAATTTTAGTCGGAATCAGGCTCGCTGAGTTGAGGACTTGAGTACTTGGGCGCGGTGAGCCTGAGAGATCAAAATGGATTGTACGCACACGTGTCACTGCTTAGAATCCAACTGAGCAAATGGTGAGACTCTACATGAGATTTTACGAAGGTACTAGGAAAGAAGGTACCCAGGCTGGTCCTGAACCTTTCTCAAAAATTTAAAAAGTGTATGTTTACTGGACGTCACGATTTGCGTTTTTCAGGTATCTGGATCTCGGCTCCCTGTGGACCGATCGACTTGAAATTTGCTACAGATTTACTTTGATATGATTTGAGTAAACGCTGAAAATTTCAAGTCGATCGGTCTACAGGGAGCCGAGATAAAAAAGTCTGAAAACCCGGTTTTTCGCCTTTACCGTGATCTTCTTCTTCTTCTTCTTCTTATTCAGCTAGACAAGGCTACAGCCTCTCCTAGCGCACCGATTGACTTGAAATTTTGCACAGAGCTTCCTTTCAACTTGAGCCAGTGCCTTTTGAAAGATTTACCCCGAAATCTTAACTTAAAAAAAAGTTAGGAACAAAAAACTGAAATTTTAGGGTAATTTTAGCCACTTTAACGGGTACACAGCCTGGAGACAAGACCAATCGACTTGAAATTGTGCACAGAGCTTCCTTCTGAGTTTAGCAATGAGGACGAGTATAGTAATGAGGACGGATTTCGGAAATGGGTCATCCAGACCCCTCAGGGTCAATTTGACCAGTGATCATTGTCTGTGGCGCCGGCTGTACACCCGATTTACACCATAAGGTCGAATTTCGGAAATGGGTCTTCCAGACCCCTTGGGGTCAATTTGACCAGTGATCATTTTTCGATCGTCAGTTAGTCTGAGGCGCCTTCTGTACATCCGATTTACACCAGAGGTCGGATTTCGGAAATGGGTCTTCCTGACCCCTTAAGGGCCTGAACAAAAGGACCATTCGAATTAACATAATGTTGACGTTAAAATGGTTCATTGACGTAAATACGCAAGCCCTTCAAACTTAAATTTGTAATAGGTACCTAAGTTATAAATTTTATCAATGTTTTGTTTTTACTGTTTACGTTGAGAACTAAGCTAATAGGATTATCCCTCCTCAGAAGGTATTTTCATTACTTGGAGAACATTTTTTTATCTCTATTCTCACTTTAAAATCGTGATTTGACGAAGACGTTTCGATTTTAGATTTTTTTTTTATCCATTGCCAATAAATTCCTATTTTAAAAATTCATTATTCGTGTTCGACAATTGTGAGTTTTAAATTTGAGGAAACAGCCAACCTATCAACAGGCACCGATAAGTACACAGATAAGTACACCCTAAATAAAAAGAACTTTTTTTCTCCCTCAAGTGATTTTAAATTAGTAGAGGTTTAAATAGGTTTTAAATCCATAAGTTTTTTTTACTTGAAAAGAAAGGTTTTTCCCTATTTTATAAGTATTATTTTTCTCTTCTCTTTGTTTCACTTAGTGTTATTTTTTCTCCCTCAAGTGATTTTAAATTAGTAGAGGTTTAAATAGGTTTTAAATCCATAAGTTTTTTTTACTTGAAAAGAAAGTTTTCTCCCTATTTTTTTAAGTATTATTTTTTCTCTTCTCTTTGTTTCACTTAGTTTTATTTTTTCGCCCTCAAGTGATTTTAAATTAGTAGAGGTTTAAATAGGTTTTAAATCCAAAAGTTTTTTTTTACTTGAAAAGAAAGTTTTCTCCCTATTTTTATAAGTATTATTTTTTCTCTTCTCTTTGTTTCACTTAGTTTTATAATAGAGGACTTCTATTAGTGGTTACTCCCATTGCTGTATTACAAAATGGTTTCCAAAGAAAGATCAGCCCGAAAAAGGAAAAGAGAGTATTACGAAAAAAATAAAGAAGAGGTTTGTAAAAAAAATTAAAACAAATCCTGAAGATGAACAGGCCAAAATTAACGAAAAAAAGAACGAAATAGAAAAAATTATGAGAAAAATAGTGAGGATAGAAAAAAAAGTCAAATTTCGAGGTATAACTATCACCCGGAGCCTATCAAATTTGTTGCAAGAAAGAAATACGCGGAAAATCCTGATCAAAAAAAAGCGGCCGAAAAAAATAAATACGAGGAAAATCCTTATCCAAAAAAGCGGCCGAAAAAAATGAATACGCGAAAAATCCTGATCCAAAAAAAGCGGCCGAAAAAATAAATACGCGAAAAATCCTGATCCAAAAAAAGCGGCCGAAAAAAATAAATACGCGAAAAATCCTGATCCAAAAAAAGCCAAAAAAAAAAACCCAAAAAAAAAAACAGAAAACGTTGGCCCCAGGGAAGTAAAGATATTTATGCCCTGATCCTTAAAAAAGTATAAACGCCTCCGAAACAGTAGGAAAACGGTTCAGTTTTTTTAGGCCGATTTCTTTACAAGAAGAAATACGCAAAAATCCCATAAGAGTCTTGAAAATTACCCGTTTAGGTGATCTGCCGTTTTCAGCTTTGCGCTTTTTAATAATACTTATGTACTTACCAAGCGCGAAGCTTAAAATGCAGTACTATTGCTTATGTTGCGCTATACTAAGCCGCCGCTTTTGCCTGCCTGCTCTGCTTCAATATTATGCACAAACAAGATGAAATAATTTATTAATGTAATAACTAATAATGAAGTACGAGCTAAATAGTTATAAAATTGTCCATAACTTCATTTTCGCGTTTATTTCGTTTATTTCGCGTTTTTAACTTCATTAACGCAATTTGCAGCAGGGCAGGTGGGGGATCGCTTAGTGGCTACCTCCGCGAAGGTGATCCTGGATACTGGAAAGGACTGTACTGAGAGACCATCCATGAAAAAATAATTATTTTATAAAATTTTTCAAACGTCAACGCATTTTTATTGCTGCTGATACCAATTTATTAAATTATGATTGAACTTTTTAAAGCATGAGGTTAGAATGTACATTCCAGACTTGCTAAATGCCACTATCGGCTGGCTTAATTATTACGCTACATACGCTATTAATTTAATGCTACCATTTTTCCCGGGCAACTGAAACAACGCGCGGTTCTTTTAGGAGTTTTACGATTCATTATAAATACTCATCTCTCTGAGTGTCTCCTAATAGTTTATTTCATTTGACTCTGATTATTTTCGTTTCTTGTTGTCGAATGACTATTTTTTAAATCATAATTCATCCTCTTTCGTGCCAGCAGAAAGTGAATTTTCCCACTTCGGACTGTATGTCTTTTCTCGACGATTCTGGCCCGGAGCTAACCTCATATCAAGGGGAGATGGATTTCTCTCAATTTCGTTCCTACTTTGAGAATCTCTCCAGTGATATATCGCATTTGAAATCGGAAATCACCAGTTTAAGGGAGGAAAACACTAATTTACGTGAGTTATTGCTTAATTACGAGAATCGAAACACGTGCGACTGTGCCACGATAAACAATGTTATAGCTTCGGAACTCGCATCTGTCTCGAAGAATTTGCTTCTCCTGAACCAGAGGGTGGATCTGATGAATGATCCCCTCCCCCCATTGCGTAAACAAGGCGGTTATTGACAGGCTCGGCAAAGTTATTTGTTGAGTTCGAACGGTGTGGATTTGAATGGAACGCATTACGGCGCAACCTCCTTGCCCAATTTGGCGCGCGAACGGACATGAAAACGATTCATGAAACTCTTCGCAACAAAAAACCTAAAAACGGTGAGTCTCTTTTGGCTTATACCTTTCAGATGCTTTCTATTGGAAAAGAAGCAAATTTTGATGATACTGTTATGTTATATGTTATATATATACGTCATCGAGAACATTGACGATCTCCCCGTAAACAAACAGATTTTGTACGGGGCGAATACTTTGAACGAATTCAAACGAAAGTTGGAAATTTACGAAGACATGATAAATTCTGTTAAAATTGTCTCCCTCAAGACTCAAAAGACTTCAGGGTCGAATGACGAAAAATCTTATCCCAAAAAACGTGAGACGAAGTCGCGATGTTTCAACTGTGGCGATTTAACGCACGATACGAAAACCTGCCCACACAAAGATAAAGGACTTAAATGTTTTCGGTGTAATGAATTTGGCCATATGGGTAAAGAATGCCCGAAGTACGGCCAAAACAAAACCCTGATCGTCGAAAACAGGCCGAACTTGAATAAGTGTGACGTCAAAATCGACGGACGGGTCATTCGGGCCGTGATCGACTCCGGGTCCGATTTAAACTTGATAAGGGCATCAGTTCGCCCTCGTTCTCAAACTAACGATACTATTGTCAGTATTTTGGCATCGGCAAAGCCGAATTTAAAACGAAGGGACGCGTCACCAAATAGTGGAAATAAATGACGAAAATTACGAACTTAATTTCGACATTGTGGATGATGACGTCATTCCCTACGACTTGATTCTTGGAAAACCATTTTTGAAAGACGTTAAATTGGTATTAACGAATGGAATCATTACATCGATGACGAAAGTTATGATTTCGACGGCCGAAATTCTTCACATATCGATTCCCGACGAGATGCACGTCGGGTTGCCTACCTTGGCGCCGTTTGTTTCACGATTACGCGACGACTACGACCCGATTGCGACGAAATCTTCAAATGAAAAACTTAAAATCGTTTTGGACGACGAAAAGCCGGTTTACCAACCCCCTAGGAGGTTGGCACTCCTGGAAAAACAAATCGTACACGATCAGGTGCAGGAATGGTTGCACGACGGCATCATTCTACCGTCCACTTCCGATTTCTCAAGTAATATCGTCCTCGTCAAAAAGAAGGACGGCAAGATGAGAATGTGCGTCGATTATCGCAAATTAAATGCGAAAATGATAAAGACCGATATCCCATGCCAAACTTGGAGGAACAGATTGACCGTTTACGAGGTGCCAAGATTTTCTCTACCATCGATCTTACGAATGGATTTTTCCATGTCGAAATTGAGGAAAATAGCCGAAAATTTACTGCATTTACGACGCATACCGGACAATACGAATTCGTAAAAGCTCCTTTTGGATTATGCAACTCTCCAGCGGCATTTACACGGCTGGTGAACGACATATTTAAAGATTTTATACGAAATGAAACGATAACTCTCTACGTCGACGACGCAATTATTCCGGCGCAAACGATAAACGAGGCTAAAATGAAGTTAACGCTTGTTTTGAAAAGGTGCAGTGAGTATGGACTGCAAATTAACTGGAAAAAATGTTCCTTTTTTCAATCTTGTATCGATTTTCTGGGGCATACGATTCAATTTAATACCGTTAAACCCTCCACGATTAAGACGAAGGAGGTTATGGACTTTCCTCAGCCAAAGACAACGGTACAACTTCAACGATTTTTGGGACTAACAGGCTACTTTGTAAAAGACTACGCGAGAATCGCTCGACCACTTAGCGATCTTCTCCGAGATGGAACAAAATTTGATTTTGGTCACGAGCAGATTTTGAGTTTTCAGATGCTCAAACACGCGCTCTCCTCCGAACCTGTTTTACGAATTTACGATCCTGATGCGACGACTGAACTTCATACGGATGCAAGCTCTTTGGGATATGGAGCTGTCCTCTTACAGAAAGACTCATACGACGGCAACATGCATCCCGTCCACTTTATGAGCATGAAAACGTCCCGAGACGAAGAGAAATTGTGTAGCTATGAGCTCGAAGTTTTGGCGATCGTGAACGCACTTCAGAAGTTTCGTGTGTATCTTTTGGGTCTACATTTTACGATTGTTACCGATTGCTCCGCTGTGACTACCACGCTCGGAAAAAAGAACGTCACACCGAAAATAGCTCGATGGTGTCTTATGATGCAGGAATTTACGCTTAAGTTAGAACATCGACCTGCTCAACAGATGCGACATTGCGACGCGTTAAGCAGACATCCGGTAATCCTCATCATACAAAACGAATTTTTATCGCGTATTCGGAGTTTGCAGCATGAGGATCACGAGACGGAACCGATAATTAAATTATTGGGACACGGCGATTACAAAGACTTCTGCGTTCAGAATGGCGTCCTCTATCGTATGGATCAAAACGGTTACCAAAAGCTGGTAATTCCACGGGGGATGCAAACTGAAATCATTGCCAAGGCCCACGAGTTAGGACACGTTGGTACAAAAAAAACTGAAGAAATCATACGCCGAGAATATGACTTTCCTAACATGCCCGCCAAGATTAATTTTTTCATACGAAATTGTGTCAAATGCATTCTCGCCGAACGAAAGCGAGGAAACGCGGAAATAAGCATTTCACCGATCGACAAAGGAGACAAGCCGCTATCGACCTTGCATATCGACCACTTGGGACCTATGCCTTCAACGAATAAAGGCTACAAGTACGTTTTCGCCGTAATAGATGGTTTCACGAAATTTTGTTGGCTATATCCTACGAAAACTACGAATGCCGACGAAGTCATCAACGACTTGAGTCTCTGTTTAGCGTTTTCGAAAGACCGTTACGTATCATTAGCGACAGAGGAGGTGCATTCATGTCGAGTAGCTTTACCGACTTTTGCTCAACGAACGAGATTGCCTCGATAAAAATTACGACTGGTGTTCCTCGGGGTAACGGACAGGTGGAACGATTGAACCAAATAATCTTACCGATTCTCACGAAATATTCTACCGAACGACCGGAACATTGGTTTAAACACGTCGAAAAAATTCAAGCTGCGGTTAACGGCTCATTGCAGCGTGCGACGGGGATGGCGCCCTTTTTGCTTATGTTTGGCGTCCAAATGAGAGGACCCTCCGAATTGAAGTTACAAACTATAATCGACAACGAACTGGAACGTCAATTCTGTATGGAGCGAGAGGAACTTCGCCATAACGCCAAAAGTCAGATCAACAAGATACAGGACGAGATGCGTCGAAGCAAACGGTCCAAACCTTCAAAGAAATATGACGTCGGAACGCTTGTGGCGATAAGAAACACGCAGTTTCAAAAGCACAAACTCCAAAATAAATTTCACGGACCTTACAAGATCGTCAAAAGCAAACCAAACGACCGTTACGACGTCCGTCGGGTCGGCGGTGACGGCCCTCAACTTACTTCGACCAGTGCGGACCTCATGAAACTTTGGAACGACGACGACCGCGACGGGCCGTTCGGGCGAACGACCTCGAAGGATGGCCGAATGTTGGTAGTACACCAGTTCAGTCGGAGATGACGTCACGGTGTTAAGTGATAACGGGCGGGAGTGGTGAGTGTTGGAAACAGTTTTTTCGAGGGAGACGAGTAACACGAGTTCAGTTGAAGAAAGAGTACGAAAACGATTGTTCAAAACGATTCTTTGTTTAACGATTTTTATAACGAAATTATAACGTTTTATAACGAATTAAACGATTTTCAAACGAAGTAGTTATTAATAAACAATACCCCAACATTGGTTTATGTAGATACAAATTCGATTTGACCCTACGGGGGGGTCATGAAGACCCTTCCTCAAAACCCTACACTGAGGGTAAAACAATAACATCTTCAATGATGTTAAAAATTAAAGCTGAATGAAAGAATGCTAACCTACAAGACTGTTTACAGTATAGGGTGTTATCTAACCAGAACGCGTTAAATTTAGTTGGTATTTATTATAGCGTAACGTTTATTTTAGAAAGAACAAACATTCAAGACCTTCGGGTACTGCGGGTTATCTAACCGAAACGCCTTGTATTTCGTACATATTATTTTGGCGTAGCGTATATTTCAGATAGATTTATTCTCTTTTTTGGCATCAGTCGTGGCTTTTCAGTCACCTTGGTTTCTCTATTTCTGCCGCCACCATTGGAGACCGGGGTTCGATCCCGGGATGGGTGGAGGTATTATTTTTTTTTCGAAGTTTAATTCCAAATTTATATTCTTCCACAAAATCTGCGGATAAATTGGTTAGGCCACTCCTCTGGAGTGTGCCCTGGTAGGGCGCCACGGCTATATGGCGAGAGCCCCCGCCTGGGTCTTCCCCCCCCCCCCTCCACTTAATGTCCCATAAAGCTAGTCCAAAAAAGAAGAAGAATGGATTAACCAATGAGAAAGAAGGCCTCTTGCTCATCGGTTAAACCTATTCTTCTTCTTAAAAATACAAAAAATAAAAATAAATAAATAAACGTCTCAGACTATGTTTATAAACTGTCATCAGTCATCACCAAAGGCAGGGTTACGAGGATTCTCTGGCTTATATGAGAGGAAAAACCCCTCGAGATTTCACTTAAAGGAGGTTTGTTGTCTGAATGAAAACGCTTGAAAATCCAAGAGGTGGGTTGTTTCCTGGCCATGAAACCACGAAAAACGCTTCGATATTTCGGAAGACTCTGTATAATGGCCTATAAAAAAAAATAAAAAAATAAAAAAAAAATTAATAAATAAATAAAAAAAAAAAACCTATAAGTGAACACAGATTCCAAGGAGAAGGGGCTTACTTGTCCAAAATCCTAGAAAAAAAAGTACAGGGCAAAAGGAAGGTACAAGTGAAATTTAGCGAAAAATCTTTTCGTTAAATCTTTAAAAATATTAAATATTAAATATTATTTAAATAATTTAAATTAATTAGTTAATATTTCGTGAAAAATTGAAGCCTAGGGTGGAGGAGTGGCCCATGCGCAAAATGTTTGTTTTGAGATATTATAAATCTTCAATGTTTTTTAACGATTCTCCAAAACTATCTGCGTCTAGGAAGCCTGATTATTGATTCATATAAAATTACAACCATTCTAAACTTGTTTAAAAAATAAATTTAATGATTGTCCTCGAGGTGTTCCAACTAGAGTGGACCAGCAACTTTACGGCAAAGCATTTAGTCCTCCAAAAAAAAGCGGTGATCATCGACTCGGCACGGTCAAGTAATTATCACATTTATTAACTCGACACACCCCAAATTTAGCTCAACTCGGCACACCCTCAAAAACTTTATTCTCTGACTGTACCTAACGAATCTTCGTTTTTTAGGTATCTACATAAGAATACGACAGAGAAGTAATTTCATTTATTTGCTGAAAAATCCCGTTGTCATTAAATATATTTTTATATACAACTTGCACATACATTAATAAATTAATTATTTAAATAAAAGGTTGAAAAAAACTAAGCAACTACTATCGCAGGTTTCTTCTTTTGGCCCATCTTTTGAACAAATTGCAATAAAGAAATTTCTTGTTTGGCCAAACTTGCTCGTAAATCCCTTATTTTAGCCATTTTGTTACGCATGACCGGATTTATTAATCACCGTTGTCATCTTGCTATCCGTTGTAATGTAGGTTGGGCAAGATTTGTTCTTAGCCGAACACCGCCAACAGCATCGTGTAAAACTGATCTAATTTTAGAGGCCTTTACATAGTGTTATAGGTATTAACTAATTTGTATTAACTCCGCTGAGTAGATGAACGCCCAAAAAAAGTTAAATGTAAACCCCCCTTCTTTTTGGACGAAGAATTGATTGCAATTAACGGATTTTGATTTAGATGTACAGGGTGTCCCTCAGCGACACCAAATTCGGTATTTTATATGAGAACCACTATTTTTAATTTCAGATTCGTGATCTATGCAAAATTTCAAGTTTAAAAAAAAACTATTTTAAAACTATTATACTTAATAATTTTTGAAGCAGAAATTCAACATTCCTCGGGTTAGGGTTGGTAAATCCAAAGCAGGTTAAAATCCGGACATTTCAACTTTTAGTCTAATGGGGTCAAGAGCATTTAATTCCTTCTTTATTAAAAATCGCCACCACTACTATTTTTATCTTCCACAAAACTGATTTTTTTTCTTCTAGAACTTACTAAATTAAAATAAAAAACTAAAATTAAACTATTGTTTGTTCTATAATACATTTTTTCGAATTAAAGCTTCTCCCAGAACGGTCGCCATGCCATCATGGCGAAAGCTTGGAAGTCTTTCTGCAGTAACTTTCAGCAAGTTACTAACCTATGAGAAAAGAAACTTATTGCGATTGGTTAGCTAAAAGATTTCTTTCTTTTTAAGAATATAATGAATATAACCCACTTGTTTAAAGTTATTTCTATAAATAATTGCGAAAAGGAGAACAGAAAAAAATAGAAAAAACACGTGAACGCCCCGTTTCCAGTAGTTTAGAAGTTAAAAATTTTAACCAATACTTCTTTTATCACACTCTTTCTCTCCCTATACATTTAAGTATTAAATTCAATATTCGATATATAGGAACGCGGAAAGCGCAAAAAGTACGACCGGTACCAAGTGTATGTTTACTTCACGTCACGATTTGCGTTTTTCGGGTAAAAAGCACATACGTTTTGACTTATTATAGATGCCACGAATTTTTTTCAGCTAAAAAGTAATTTATGCAGAGTAGAATTTTCCTTATTTTTTCATTATTTTCTCAATGGTGGGTGACCCTCGAAATCGCCAAAACCTCAATTCTTGGAACACAAAAATCTAAAAAAATTCAGTCACCTATTAATCCTTGTAGGACCTAAAAAAAATAATAAATAAAAATAAAAAAGTTTAGCATTTGACGCCTAGAAAAATTCCGCAAAAATCAGGTGTTGATGCCAATTATTTCCTCCTAGAAGAGTCTACGAGCAGTCTGAATTTTTTCATATTGTGATAGCGCATCTTGAATTTCCCACACAATTTCCTTCGTTTTGTTATGATTTAATAAATTATCTCTTACGCAGCAATGTTTTCAATAAATTTTTCATTTCTGAAATTGATATTTAAAGTTATAGGTTTATAACATTAAACGTTTATCCAACTTTGATTTGACCCTTCCTCAAAACCCAACATAGAGGGTAAAACGATAACATCTTCTGCAATGAAGTTAATTATTAAAGCTGAATGACAGAATGCTAACCTACCATACCGATTAGCTGTACTGTTCTTCTACTACCGTAACGGGTACTTCAAAGAGCCTTCGGAAAAAACCAACTCGGAGAGTTCCGGAATTAAAATTGTACCGATCCTCGTACTACGACGAAGGATTGGAAAAAATGAAGAAATACTATATAATTTTGATAATAATCAGAATAATTTCAGAGGAAAGAGTACATTTTTCTAAATTTTAACAAAAAAAAATGTTTCTTTTAACCCTCCAGTTTCCATCTATTTCTATTGAGATTTTCCTGGATTATTTTAATGATTCAATACGGCATGAGATATTTTTTAGTTTTTTTAGTAAATCCGTTAATGGCTGATTAGAAAAGGAAGGTGGCCAATTCTACAGAAAGGGTTTTCCCCGTAAGTCATCGCCCTAGAAAAATTTCCAATTACAAATCCAACAGGAAAATCGAAAAATTATGTTATCTAATTTATTGTTGATAAAGATAATAGATACGAAAATGCCGGCAGATCTAAATCTTTTTTGGGTACAAAAATCATCAGTCGATCATAAGACGATAAGTTTTTTCCGAGAAAAACAAAAGCAGAAGTTAATTATTTACACTTTTTACACGATTTATGTGTTTAATTAATAAAGTTTTAAACAAATTTATTAGATCTTTAATTTCTCGAACGGAAAACGAGCTTACAATATACCATTTTTAAATACCGTTGGTATTTAAAGTGTACCTACATTTAATAATATTAAATAACACAAATTTAAACTACAAATTTTTTTATTGCGAATTTTTTGAAATTATTTCGTCATGTTAAATTTTATTTCATCATCCCTCAGTTCATCGACCCAGGGAGAAGGGAAAGGCCACACCACTGTCTCGTCCAATAGGAAATCAGAGCCTTTTACCCGGAACCCTTCGCTCTACCTGAAGGGAGACCTTTGGTTTTATTTCTCGTGTATCTGTCTTCAAAAGCGGAGTGTGCTCAAATTAAAGTGAAAAAATTGTCTTTTCTTTTTTTTGTGCGTCTAATATCAACTAAAATTCCAAAATGGTTTTGGGGTAAGTAATAATTTATTTATTTTTCTCTCCTTACTTTATTTGTTAAAATTCGTACAATTTAAGAAGAATTTTCAAAGTCTTGTTCCAATTCACTTCAAATGTGTAGTTCCAAAAATAAATTTTGTTCGGACCATTTTACTTCGGACACATAACTCAAAAGTTATTATTATTAGGTTTTAACTTACTTAAAGAAGTTATTGCGATACCCTCGACCTCGGGTTTTTAGGGAAGGGTCTTCCAGACCCCGGAGGGTGAAATCGAATATTGCATCTTTACCGTTCTCAACTTTGCCTGTGGTGCCGGCCGTTACGCCGTCCGTAGAATTTTCCGCAACACTTTACGGCCACAGTTTTGAACCGATTTTCACAAAATCTTCCATAGTCGGAGAACAAGAATGTAAGGTGGGCGATTGTTGAATTTCGAAAAAATTGGGGAGATATCGCACCTTCGTGCAAAACTGTAATAACTAATAAGTATCTCAAAAATCTCATCCTTCTGGAAATCACGTTTAAAGTTTTGAAAATTTTCTCTTGCACATTATTTGAACAATAGTTTTTGAACGACCCTTTCGCTTATTAACGAATTACCTTATTAGCTTATTTACTTAACTATTCCTTATTAAGTTAATTTTATGAGTTTAACGCGATTTCAAGTTGTGTAACGAATTTCCAGCGTAAAAAAATTGCCACTTTTTAATTACCATATTACTTTTTTTAGTAGGCTTTTACAAAAAGCTTGAAAAATTAAAAAAAAAAACTGGACTTCTTGAAAAAACTTGGAAAATTTTTCGAAAAAAAAACTTCTCCCTCCGTTGAACGTACCCTCCGTTATACTTCCCCTTCCTTTATTGTTACTTCTCTCTAAGGAAGTTTTCGTTGGAATCTCTTCAAAACAGAGCTTTATATTTTTTAACGGTTGCAAGATATTTTGCTCTATAAAAAAAAATAAAAAAAAATCGCTCTCGAGATTAACTTGTTCAAATATTAGGGGAGAATTTGCAAAAATAGGTTGATAGTTTGGCCGTAAAGTGTTGGGCAAAAATCCAAAAAGTTAATTTAAAACTCCTTAGATTCCCTAGATTGCAAGTTTAGATTGTTTTTGAAGCTGCTTCATTTATACTTTTTTACTTAAGCGTTTTTGTGTCTTTTTTTTCAGAAAACAACTTCTTGGACAAAACGCTCATGAGGTCACCTCAGAGGTGCATCCTTCCTGTCACGGAGACGTCTCTCCAGAAACGAAATTGTATCGTTTTCTGCTTCACGGAAGCATCGATATCCCAGTCGGCGAATTGGAAGACCTCTCTACGATCTCTGACGACAGGTTAAACACCTTGAAAAACATCTTATCGAGAGTCGACCTGTTGAAATTAATGGACACGCTATCGTACTTCTACGAAAAAGGATGGACGAGAATTAGGCCACTCCCGGAGACAATCCCATTCATCCTCGCTCTTACGTCCAAGACGGATCTCCCTCGAACATGCAGTCTTGTTCAAAAAATATTGAAAACTCCAGAAGAATTTCTTCTTTTTATAATGCACTGCGTGGAGACGAGCCCATTTTCAATGGAGGAAGAATTAAAACAAACTGTGCAGTCGTTCTACGCGAGCCATGATTTCGACTCCCTCGCGAAAATGGTTGCGGAGGTCCCTAACCAGGAAGGATGGAGTCACGGAAGGGTGATTAAATTAGGGGATTTCACATCTGACCACCCCGACGTCCAAGCGATCATTAAATTCGCTAAAGAGGGCCCGGAAAAAATAAAGTGCATGGAAGACCAAGGAGCGAAAAATCTCCTTAAATATCTAAGAGCGATTGAGGAGTTCAGAAAGACGTCTGATTCGGAAGACGCCCTACTCAAAATCATCGACTTTCAAGAGACTTTTAATAAGTCGACCGTCATGGAGGACAAAAATATAATCGAGGCATTGACGGAACGCCTCGATTTGAAAGACGTGTTAATAATGTTTGACGTAATTAACGGGAGCATCAGCGACGGAGAAAGAGAGGAGAGTGGATTCGAAGAGCGAATCCTTCAGATCTTTTCCAGCCTCAAAAGCCAGGACGGACCAATGAACCCGTGCGAATGGTTTCTGTCGGAACAGCGATACTGGGTGAATCGAGGGAATAGACCGATCGACCTCACAGCCCCGAACACAGTTCTCGATGCTATAGATGTTAAGCGAGAAAATTCCATCAAAAGTCTTGCGAAGCTCGACCTCAGCATCCGAATCGTGATTCAGCCCTGTTTATTTTCCACCAAATCATCGGGTTTCATTCACGGAGACAAAGCGGCAGCGATGATTGCATCCCTACTCGCGGAGACGGGAAGAGACGTCGAGATATACTCTTTTGATGGATCCAGACCGGAGAAAATCAACTACACTGAACTCGCTAACATTACGGTGGCATCGTGGATTACGACACCGATGAACCCGAAAGCTATGGCGAAATTCGTCCGGGAATCCTCGACCGACCTGGTCGTCGTGATCGGAACTTCCTTCGTTCAAAAAGAACTAATGAACATGGTGAACAACAAAAAACAATTCTCAAAGTTGGTGATGTGCAATCTTTCGGACTATCCAGATAAATTGACATATGACCACAACGACATTTTAGTCTCGCGTGGTTTCCATAAAGACATTTGTGACGTTATTACCGCATTTGCAATTTTAAACTTCACTAAACTACATCAACCTATTGTAACAAAACTATAGAACTTAGCGGACGATTCCTACGACGCAAATTGTAAATATTTGAAGTATTTGTATATTATATTTCTTATGACAACATGGATATTATTAGTTTCATGTTTTAAGTAATTTTGGCTCTATACATATTTGTAAAAAAACAAAAAAATTTTACATGTAATTCAAACAAATAAATTTTTACTTATCGTTTTTCAAATAAATTTTTTATAAATATTTAAAATCTTTTTGAATTTACCCTTTGATCTAATTTAAGAATTTATTTTAAGTATTAAAAAAAAAGACTGGGCAAAAGGAAAGAAAAGAAGTGAAATTAACATGATGGGTATCACAATCACTTAACGAAAAAAAAAAAAAAAAAAAAAAAACCCCGATTCATCTCCAGAAATAGAGGATAGCGATTTCGGACCCAAAGAAAAAGTTCTTTTAAAAACCCCATTCTTTTAATCCTGGAACGGGCGCGGCTGAGAGCCAACTCAGAACGGGCGCAGTGTGCTCTGTCGGCTCACCTCATAAAAATGGCCGCAGAATCCACACTAAACCTTTTAAAGCCAAACTAAAGTATTAAGTAGTTTTTTAGGGGTGTATTTAGAGGAAAATGTAAGTTTCTGTTTCAAAATAACTCGTTTATTTATAGTTTTCTTCAAAAAAACTAATACACCATTATAACATACGTAAATGAGTGGTGGCCTATTAATTGTAATGTAAATAAATACTAAATTAAAATTGAAAACATAAAACTATTTTTATATACACTAGTAAAAAGTTTCTAATAAATTTTAGTCGGAATCAGGCTCGCTGAGTTGAGGACTTGAGTACTTGGGCGCGGTGAGCCTGAGAGATCAAAATGGATTGTACGCACACGTGTCACTGCTTAGAATCCAACTGAGCAAATGGTGAGACTCTACATGAGATTTTACGAAGGTACTAGGAAAGAAGGTACCCAGGCTGGTCCTGAACCTTTCTCAAAAAATTTAAAAAGTGTATGTTTACTGGACGTCACGATTTGCGTTTTTCAGGTATCTGGATCTCGGCTCCCTGTGGACCGATCGACTTGAAATTTGCTACAGATTTACTTTGATATGATTTGAGTAAACGCTGAAAATTTCAAGTCGATCGGTCTACAGGGAGCCGAGATAAAAAAGTCTGAAAACCCGGTTTTTCGCCTTTACCGTGATCTTCTTCTTCTTCTTCTTCTTATTCAGCTAGACAAGGCTACAGCCTCTCCTAGCGCACCGATTGACTTGAAATTTTGCACAGAGCTTCCTTTCAACTTGAGCCAGTGCCTTTTGAAAGATTTACCCCGAAATCTTAACTTAAAAAAAAGTTAGGAACAAAAAACTGAAATTTTAGGGTAATTTTAGCCACTTTAACGGGTACACAGCCTGGAGACAAGACCAATCGACTTGAAATTGTGCACAGAGCTTCCTTCTGAGTTTAGCAATGAGGACGAGTATAGTAATGAGGACGGATTTCGGAAATGGGTCATCCAGACCCCTCAGGGTCAATTTGACCAGTGATCATTGTCTGTGGCGCCGGCTGTACACCCGATTTACACCATAAGGTCGAATTTCGGAAATGGGTCTTCCAGACCCCTTGGGGTCAATTTGACCAGTGATCATTTTTCGATCGTCAGTTAGTCTGAGGCGCCTTCTGTACATCCGATTTACACCAGAGGTCGGATTTCGGAAATGGGTCTTCCTGACCCCTTAAGGGCCTGAACAAAAGGACCATTCGAATTAACATAATGTTGACGTTAAAATGGTTCATTGACGTAAATACGCAAGCCCTTCAAACTTAAATTTGTAATAGGTACCTAAGTTATAAATTTTATCAATGTTTTGTTTTTACTGTTTACGTTGAGAACTAAGCTAATAGGATTATCCCTCCTCAGAAGGTATTTTCATTACTTGGAGAACATTTTTTTATCTCTATTCTCACTTTAAAATCGTGATTTGACGAAGACGTTTCGATTTTAGATTTTTTTTTATCCATTGCCAATAAATTCCTATTTTAAAAATTCATTATTCGTGTTCGACAATTGTGAGTTTTAAATTTGAGGAAACAGCCAACCTATCAACAGGCACCGATAAGTACACAGATAAGTACACCCTAAATAAAAAGAACTTTTTTCTCCCTCAAGTGATTTTAAATTAGTAGAGGTTTAAATAGGTTTTAAATCCATAAGTTTTTTTACTTGAAAAGAAAGGTTTTTCCCTATTTTTATAAGTATTATTTTTTCTCTTCTCTTTGTTTCACTTAGTGTTATTTTTTCTCCCTCAAGTGATTTTAAATTAGTAGAGGTTTAAATAGGTTTTAAATCCATAAGTTTTTTTACTTGAAAAGAAAGTTTTCTCCCTATTTTTATAAGTATTATTTTTTCTCTTCTCTTTGTTTCACTTAGTTTTATAATAGAGGACTTCTATTAGTGGTTACTCCCATTGCTGTATTACAAAATGGTTTCCAAAGAAAGATCAGCCCGAAAAAGGAAAAGAGAGTATTACGAAAAAAATAAAGAAGAGGTTTGTAAAAAAATTAAAACAAATCCTGAAGATGAACAGGCCAAAATTAACGAAAAAAAAGAACGAAATAGAAAAAATTATGAGAAAAATAGTGAGGATAGAAAAAAAAGTCAAATTTCGAGGTATAACTATCACCCGGAGCCTATCAAATTTGTTGCAAGAAAGAAATACGCGGAAAATCCTGATCAAAAAAAAGCGGCCGAAAAAAATAAATACGAGGAAAATCCTTATCCAAAAAAGCGGCCGAAAAAAATGAATACGCGAAAAATCCTGATCCAAAAAAGCGGCCGAAAAAATAAATACGCGAAAAATCCTGATCCAAAAAAAGCGGCCGAAAAAAATAAATACGCGAAAATCCTGATCCAAAAAAAGCCAAAAAAAAAAACCCAAAAAAAAAACAGAAAACGTTGGCCCCAGGGAAGTAAAGATATTTATGCCCTGATCCTTAAAAAAGTATAAACGCCTCCGAAACAGTAGGAAAACGGTTCAGTTTTTTTAGGCCGATTTCTTTACAAGAAGAAATACGCAAAAATCCCATAAGAGTCTTGAAAATTACCCGTTTAGGTGATCTGCCGTTTTCAGCTTTGCGCTTTTTAATAATACTTATGTACTTACCAAGCGCGAAGCTTAAAATGCAGTACTATTGCTTATGTTGCGCTATACTAAGCCGCCGCTTTTGCCTGCCTGCTCTGCTTCAATATTATGCACAAACAAGATGAAATAATTTATTAATGTAATAACTAATAATGAAGTACGAGCTAAATAGTTATAAAATTGTCCATAACTTCATTTTCGCGTTTATTTCGTTTATTTCGCGTTTTAACTTCATTAACGCAATTTGCAGCAGGGCAGGTGGGGGGATCGCTTAGTGGCTACCTCCGCGAAGGTGATCCTGGATACTGGAAAGGACTGTACTGAGAGACCATCCATGAAAAAATAAATTATTTTATAAAATTTTTCAAACGTCAACGCATTTTATTGCTGCTGATACCAATTTATTAAATTATGATTGAACTTTTTAAAGCATGAGGTTAGAATGTACATTCCAGACTTGCTAAATGCCACTATCGGCTGGCTTAATTATTACGCTACATACGCTATTAATTTAATGCTACCATTTTTCCCGGGCAACTGAAACAACGCGCGGTTCTTTTAGGAGTTTTACGATTCATTATAAATACTCATCTCTCTGAGTGTCTCCTAATAGTTTATTTCATTTGACTCTGATTATTTTCGTTTCTTGTTGTCGAATGACTATTTTTTAAATCATAATTCATCCTCTTTCGTGCCAGCAGAAAGTGAATTTTCCCACTTCGGACTGTATGTCTTTTCTCGACGATTCTGGCCCGGAGCTAACCTCATATCAAGGGGAGATGGATTTCTCTCAATTTCGTTCTTACTTTGAGAATCTCTCCAGTGATATATCGCATTTGAAATCGGAAATCACCAGTTTAAGGGAGGAAAACACTAATTTACGTGAGTTATTGCTTAATTACGAGAATCGAAACACGTGCGACTGTGCCACGATAAACAATGTTATAGCTTCGGAACTCGCATCTGTCTCGAACAATTTGCTTCTCCTGAACCAGAGGGTGGATCTGATGAATGATCCCCTCCCCCCATTGCGTAAACAAGATGCTAAGGGTGAATTGAACCCCTCGCATAAGGGATATTTCGCCGCTCCCACGTCTCTAATGGGTAACACTGTCTCATCTAAGGATAACCACGAAGTAACATCACACAAACAAAAGTCGACTGCAAACAACAGGGTAAACACTGATCGGTTTGATACTATTGATAAAAACGATGATGAGAATTTTGAATTCGTCAATAGAAGGAGAAGAAGGAAACCAGCTGGTAACTTATCGCCTAAAAACTCAAGCGTCGCCAGTAACGTAACTAAACCTCCGGGATCGTCTCCTGTAAAGTCGCTAAGCCGTCAGGAAAATGAATCTACGCATTTCAACTCAAACGCTGCTCAATCTAGAAGAGGTCGTATAGCCTTCGTTGGAAAAGGTTCGGACTCAACGACTGTCACGCCATTGGAAAAACAACAAAAAACATTCTGGATCTTTATTTCACGACTGGACCCAACCGTAAAGCCAGACGACCTCCAAAAATTTCTCAATGATAGATTTGATGGTAAAATCTTTATGATTGTAAGTCTTAATCCTAAATATGAAACATATAGTTCATTTAAAGTTGGAATTCCTCTGTCACTTAAGGATAAAATCTTTACACCTGAATTTTGGCCGGCAGGTTGCCTTATACCCGGTACCTCCCCACCTAAATCCTTTCCCTCTCCAGTCTCCAAAGCCCATTTTTTAGGCCTGGGTGCTTCCCCTCAGCAAGTCTTGTCAAATTAGGGGGTTCATCATCTACTACCGTCTCTAGAAAACTGACAATCACCTCTAAGTTAAAAGTGTGCTTTTTAAATATTCGATCAGCTAGATTTAAAATCAATATGTTGGAACATTTTTTGGCAACCACTCTAGACGAAGTCAATATCGTTATTTTGGCTGAGCACTGGCTGAGTGAGGATCTGATCAAACTAATAAGTATTGATGGTTTCAAAGTTATTTCTCATTCTTGCAGGAAAGATTCCGAACATGGTGGTGTTTTGATTGCGGTTAGCTTCTCCTTGCAATTTGATGCTGTTGACAAAATTAACGCACTCTCAGTCGATAATCACTGTGAAATTGCTGCAGTAATATCTCCTGATAAATCTGTGCTAATCATTGGTGTATATAGAAGCCCCTCAAGTGATTTAAGTACTTTTGGATCTGTTATGGTGAGTCTATATCATGTAATTCTGGGATACCAAAACATTCGTATTCTCATCTTTGGAGACTTTAATGTAAGCTTTAATGCTCAAAGTAAATGTCTCAAAGACTTCCATTATGTTGATGACTTAATGTCTTCACTCGGTTTCCGGTTTCTAATTACCACTGGTACTAGGGGCGAAAATTGTATTGATAATGTTTTTGTTGACTTCGATGCTGATTTTATTAGTAATGTACATGATGTAATTTTTTCTGATCATAGAGCGATATCTTTATCTTTTCCTTTTTTACCACCCAAAGATGCCTCGACTACTACGATTCGACCTTTTATTGAGCGTAACCTTCCACTCCTTCATAATAGTCTCTGCTTAATTAACTGGGATAGTATCTTATTCTCCACTCTCACCTTGGAGAAGAAATGGATCTTATTTATTGAGACATTGCTAGAAGCTGTCAATTTCCATCTCCCTCTAAAAAGTATGAAAAGTGGTGGTCGAAATCAGCGACATAAAGAGTGGTTTACTGATAAGCTAAGCCAAATGAAAAATAAGCTTCACTTAATAAATGATCTCTGTCAACTCACTGACTCTGAACAGATTGTTCTCCTCAGGAAGGCTGCATTGGCCGACTATAAGGAAGAACTATCAAACGCGAAACTTAAATTTAACAGCGAAAACTCAAGAACAGTGATAATGCCCAAAAGACAGCTTGGAATATAATTAATCAAAAAAGGGGTAAAGTGAACTGTACAGAACCTAACCCTCTTTCGGCTGAAGACCTTAATGTACATTTTAGTACTATTTGTGACCGCTTGTCTGAATCCATTCCTAAAGCTGTCTTTGATCCTCTCGACTTTGCTTTGCCTTATTCTGATTCACTGCCTGCCTTCTCCCTCACCTCCACTAACTGTGATGAAGTTTTGGAAGTGATTGAGAGTCTGAATAACTCCTGCTCGTTGGACCTCTACAAACTATCATCGTCTCTTGTCAAATGCATCAGCTATCCGATAGTGTATCCTCTGACTTCCCTAATCAACCAGAGTATTGCTGCAAATGTCTTTCCGGATTGTCTAAAAACGGCTGTTGTGATACCATTACATAAAAAGGCAGTAAGAGCGACCCTAATAATTTTAGACCGATTTCGCTTCTTCCTATTTTTTCCAAAGTTTTTGAAAAAGTCGTGAAAATTCGCCTGGTCAGCTTCTTCGAATGTTACAATCTATTTAATAACAATCAATTTGGTTTTCGTGAAGGGAAGAACACTGCTCTAGCTATTGTTGACTTGATGTCTGAGGTATTTGAGAACATTGATCGGAAGCTGTATTCGCTTGTGACATTTTTTGATTTAACCAAGGCCTTTGATACGGTGCCACATAACATACTGCTTGGCAAATTAAAAAGGTACAATTTCTCGAACGAGTCCTTTTCCTTTTTTAGTAGCTATCTTTTGAATCGTAGCCAATGTGTGCATTCTAATGGGACGTTCTCCTCTTTTAGACCTATATCGTGTGGTGTACCTCAGGGATCTGTTTTAGGCCCCATATTGTTCTTAATTTTTATTAATGACCTTCCATGGAAATTTCCCGACATTAAACTCTGTTTGTTTGCTGATGATACTTCCTGTCTTGTAAGTGGTAATGATTTATCTACTGTTGTTGAACAGGGAGAGATCTCCGTTGTACATTTAAGAATTGGTGCGCAAGCAATAAAATGACTCTGAACTTAGCTAAGACTGAACAAATGCTTTTCACTACGAGAAATCGGAGTGAGTTGGATTGCCCTGAGTCTGTCAGGTTTTTAGGTGTCCTTTTGGATGGTGGTATCACTTTTGAGGCTCACTGCGCTCTTTTATCAAAAAAACTTTCTTCGTGTGTGTACCTTCTTAGGAGATTAAAAAGTGAAATCAGCCAAGAATATCTCTCCATTTCCTTTCAATCGCTTTTTCAAAGTCAAGTAAGGTATGGTATCCTCATCTGGGGTCATTCTACACATATGGTGGACATATTCTCAGTGCAACGTAGGGCTGTACGAGTTGTTGCAGGCATCGCATTCATGGATGATTGTAGACAATTTTATATAAAGTACAATTTCTTGACCGTGCCCTCTCTCTATATTTATGAGTGTCTGTTGTATACCAAGTGTAATCTTGACTCACTTAATATGGTTGATCATAATTACGAAACCAGGCAAAAAGGCAACCTGGTCGTCCCTTTTACAAGGCTCCGAAGAACCAATAATTTTAAAGCATGGGGTGTAAAGTTTTTTAACAAGCTTCCTAATCTGTTGCCGTTCTACCACTTGAAAAATTTAAAATTAAAATTAAAAACATATTACTCAGAGAAGCCTTTTATTCATTTGAGGAATTTTTAAACTCGACAAATTGTGATGTTATGTACCTGCCCTAGTCCTGATCTTTTGTGATAAATTATGTTCCTCAGATAGTTTCCTTTTTATGTTTAAGTTCCTTGATTTTTGTATTAGTTTTTATGTTTATTGTTAATGACAAATGTTGTATTGAAAATTTATTTATAATGAAAATGTAATAATTTATGAAGCTGTGACGCGTACAATTTAAATTTTCTTTCTTGTACTATGTTTAATAAATAAATAAAAAAAAAAAAAGATTCATTTGAATTTAAACTACAAAAAGATATGATATCCCCCAAAAAACACCCCGTGTAAAAAACACCCCGCCTCGCAAAAATCCTTTTACATCAGCCGGAAAAAGTTGTGATATCAACTTCCCCGCCCTCAATGAGCGAGAAGAGTCGATACGCCCGAGTGGTAGGTACGATGATGTGAGAAGCATGATGCCCGTGCTCCCGTTTTCAATGCTCCCCTTGGCGGCATCGCGAAATGTTTGTTTACAGGGACGTAATTATGACGTGCTGTGCGTTCTTCGGGAAAAATCGTTATGATTCAAACACTCAGACATACGTAGATGAAGGCGTAGTGTCATGTGTGAGTACGGGGGGGGTATGTGTATGTATGTGTATGGGGTGTATACTAGTGATTAGTTAGGAACTCAGTGATACACAGTAATTCTTAAGCGTTCCAGGACGTTCCAGGGCTTGATAATTAACGGCAATCACTGATACAAAGCATTTCGCGATGCCGCCAAGGGGAGCATTGAAAACGGAAGCACGGGCATCATGCTTCTCACATCATCGTACCTACCACTCGGGCGTATCGACTCTTCTCGCTCATTTGAGGGCGGGGAAGTTGATATCACAACTTTTTCCGGCTGATGTAAAAGGATTTTTGCGAGGCGGGGTGTTTTTTACACGGGGTGTTTTTTGTGGGGATATTTATTTCCCACCTGCTGATGCAGAGGTTTTCTCGAAAAGGCTTTTCCTCCAGAGAAGGGTTGCCCCAAATATCGAACGGCTCAATCGGTTTTCTATGATTTCATGAAGCCGAGTATTATTGTTTTCATTCGAAAAATCGCATGGTCGTTTGCTTATAACCTGTTCACTTAAGAACGTAACCTTACACCCGAAATAAGTCAAAATATACATTTGCCAGAAAAAAATATTATTAGCAGCAAGGCTGTGTTCAAAATACGTCGAAATTTAATTAATAAACATAATAATATAGTGAAAAGGAATAAGTTTCTTCAAGACAACGCTCCTGAATCACAAAAAGCGTATTTCTTCTAATTGTCTTCAATCCCCTTACCCACTGCACGAATTTGGTTTTTGACACATTAATTTAAAAAAAGTAAATTGAATTCATTACAATTACTCTCATAAAATAAACTTTTTGCTGAAATCAAATCTTCTCCTGGTTTTTGGGGTTACTAGTTGACGGAAAGTGGAAAATCGGAGAAAATTGTAAACAGTGCTCTTTTTCGCGCGCTCGTAGTTTAGATACGGTTGGTCGTACGAAAAAAACCAATGGTAAAAGATGGTATTCTTCTTCCAGTTATGAAAAATGACTTTATTCTATTTACTGGACTATTCTAAGTGAAGAATGGGTTTCTTTTTATTCGTATGAGTAAAGTGGAAAAACCGCCTGATATAATCCCAGTAAAATTGAAATCTATTTTTTAAAAGATTTTTCCGGTTATCCATGTTAAAAGGATCTTTTCCCAGGATTTTTCAACAATTACATTTTGCCTATGTTTTCCGGATTTATATTCTGGCAAATTCTTAATGTTTAAGAGGCGGGGAGGAAAATTGAAAACAAGTTCTTGTATTTTCTTAAAGGATAGTGTTTATAACCTCCGTTTTTGTAACCTTTCTCAAAAAATTTAAAATATTATATGATAAATAACTTTAATTGGGATATATTGACGGATGGCTGTGAGGGTTTAATTTTCGTGGTAGTGGGTTTGCAGCCCAGTTGAAGTCGATTGCCTCTAATAGATTAATACATTTCAAGTCCTCTCAACCAACTCTCAAAAAATTAATGTGATTAAGAACCTCATTGGACGGGTCTTCAACCTAAAAAGTGACCCTGTATCACAAGAAGACAATTCAACCGTGATGAACATCCAAAGAAAAAATGGATACCCGAGAGTTCTAATCAATAAATGTATCAATAATGACGGTTTTTGGAAAATGAATACCACACGTAATGACACAACATTCGACAAATTTTGTATGTTTCCTTACATACAGGGTCTCTCGGAAAATTTAAAGAAGTCCATCTTGAACGTGGCCCCCACGACTAGGGTGGCATTCAACAATGTTGGTAGATTGGAAAGCATTTACTCGAAACTTAAAGATGTGACAAAAATAGAAAAGATCTCAGGATGTGTTATTGCATCCCATGCAAGTCCTGCGTAGAGGAGGGCATTGATTCCAAATACTACGGCGAAACAGACCAATATCTTTGGAAACGAATTTACCAGCATAAATACAGCTGCACACTGAAGAAAGACGAGGCAAGCGCATTGGCGGAACATGCAGTATCTCGCAACCACATCTTTGATTGGGAAAATGTGAAGATAATAAAAAAGGAATAGAACCGTCACAGAAGAAAATTTCGGGAAGCAGTATGCATAAAAAAAGACAAGACCTCAATTAACAAGAAAAGTGATACAGACGGCCTGAGCCGATGCTACACCCCTATAATACTCGAATCTACACGTAATCGTAGAGACGACACACAAGAGGTTGATACTGTACAACTTGTAACCCTACCCGATCAATACCTTCCCCGTGTCCCACCTCATGACTTTCACAATTGAAAAAAGGGAAAACCTTCAACGTTCTCTCTTTTTTAAAAAACTAGTGATCGTTTTTATGGACTGCGTAGAACGAAAATGAAATCAATTTTTTATTGTTATGAATTTAAATTTCAAGCTATATAAATAAATTTTAAATGCTATCTCCTGGGCAAACGTTAAGCTTTTAAAAGAATGCTGTCCGACATTATTTTGAAAAATTGGTAAAAATAGGGAAAATGGGAATTTAGCGGAAAAGGATTTGAAATTCTTCGGATCGGCAGAGGGCGCTGTCTGTATGAGTCCTTTTGGCCAAGGCTCTCAAAATTACCTTCCACTTCCCAAGAGTCACTCGCTTGAGAAAAATGGAAAACGACGGACGCCGAAACCAACAGCAACAACGCAGAGACTTCATCCGAGACCTTCCGCCGGAGATGGCCTCCAATATTTTGAGAAGAGTTCCGGTATCTACGGTTCGTCAGGTGCGAAATGTTTCCCAGGCCTGGGAAAATGTGGTGCAGGGAGATCCCGAATTGGTCCGGAGACTCCAAAACACCGAAAGGAGACCCGGACGATAGAAAAAAGAAGAGCGTCAACCCTAAAAAAGGAACGAAATCACGAAGTACGAAGCGAAAAAAGCGGATCTGCACGAAGAAGGATATCACCAACTCTTGAAAGAAAAAGTGGACGACTGCTAAGAAAGGAGGAACCAACACGACCATGTTTTATTTTTAACTTTTGTAAAATTTAATTTTGTTGTAAATAATGTTTGTAAATAAATAAAAATAAAATTAAAAAAAAAAAGGACGTGGCATTCGGCTTGGTTTTAAAAAGACGATCAGTCGATGGCTACATCTTTTTTTTCCCCACGAAAGACTTCGACTTGGCACCGAAAGAAGCATCCTAACGCAGCAGAACGAGAAGCATCCTCAAAAATTCTAATGTTTTTCGTTCCATTTTTTTTTTTTGTCTTAGGCAACTTTTACTTGAATAAAGAATTCCTTTTTGTTATTTATCGAATTACCCAATTAAAGTTATTCATCATATAATATTTTAAATTTTTTGAGAAAGGATACAAAAACGTAAGGTTATAAACACTATCCTTTAAGAAAATACAAGAACTTGTTTTCAATTTTCCTCCCCCGCCTCCTAAACATTAGGAATTCGCCAGAGTATAAATCCGGAAAACATTGGCAAAATGTAACTCCTATTGTTGAAAATGCTTTGAAAATGCTTTGAAAATGCGTTGAAATGCTCTTTTTCCACTTTACTCATACGAATAAAAAGAAACCCATTCTTCACTTAGAATAGTCCAGTAAATAGAATAAAGACATTTTTCATAACTGGAAGAAGAATACCATCTTTTTACCATTGGTTTTTTTCGTACGACCAACCGTATCTAAACTACGAGCGCGCGAAAAAGAGCACTGTTTACAATTTTCTCCAATTTTCCACTTTCCGTCAACTAATAACCCAAAAACCAGGAGAAGATTTGATCTCAGCAAAAAGTTTATTTTATGAGAGTAATTGTAATGAATTCAATTTACTTTTTTTAAATTAATGTGTCAAAAACCAATTCGAGCAGTGGGTAAGGGGATTGAAGACAATTAGAAGAAATACGCTTTTTGTGCTTCAGGAGCGTTGTCTTGAAGAAACTTATTCCTTTTCACTATATTATTATGTTTATTAATTAAATTTCGACGTATTTTTGAACACAGCCTTGCTGCTAATAATATTTTTTCTGGCAAATGTATATTTTGACGTATTTCGGGTGTAAGGTTACGTTCTTAAGTGAACAGGTTATAAACAAACGACCATGCGATTTTTCGAATGAAAACAATAATACTCGGCTTCATGAAATCATAGAAAACCAATTGAGCCGTTCATATTAAGGGCAACCCTTCTCTGGAGGAAAAGCCTTTTCGAGAAAACCTCTGCATCAGCAGGTGGGAAATAAATATACTTGATTTACCGACGGGATTGACCAAAGAATTATCATACATTTTAAAAAATGTAGCATTCTAAATAAAATGATTTTAACTAAAGCATAGCTTTCTTTTTGTTCGTATGAGTAAAGTGGGAAAATCGCCAGATACAATCCCGGTAAAATTGAAATTTATTTTTTAAAAGAACCTTCCGGTTATCCTATGTCAAATAGGATAAAGTTCTTTTCCCAGATTTTTCAACATTTCATTTTGCAAATGTTTTCCGGATTTATATTCCGGCTGGTTCTTATTGTTTAGGAGGCGGGAAAGGAAAATTGATATTGTTATTGGTTCTTAAATTTTCTTTAAAGAATAGTGTTTATAACCTTCCGTTTTTGTAACCATTCTCAAAAAATTAAAAATATTATATGATGAATAAATTTAATTAGGTAATTCAATAAATGACATAGGGGAATTATTTTATAGAACAAGTTGCCATAGACGTCCTTTTTTTTTTTTTTTTTTTTTTATTATTTATTTATTTACAAACATTATTTACAACAAAATTAAATTTTACAAAAGTTAAAAATAAAACATGGTCGTGTTGGTTCTTTCTTTCTTAGCGGTCGTCTACTTTTTCTTTCCAGAGTTGGTGATGTCCTTCTTCGTGCAGATCCGCTTTTTTCGCTTCGTACTTCGTGATTTCGTCCCTTTTTAGGGTTGACGATCTTCTTTTATCGGCCGGGTCTCCTTTCGTGTTTTGGAGTCTCCGGACCAATTCGGGATCTCCCTGCACCACATTTCCCAGGCCTGGGAACATTTCGCACTGACGAACCGTAGATACCGGAACTCTTCTCAAAATATTAGGCCATCTCCGGCGGAAGGTCTCGGATGAAGTCTCTTTGCTGCTGTTGTGTTGGTTTCGGCGTCCGTCGTTTTCCATTTTTCTCAAGCGAGTGACTCTTGGGAAGTGGAAGGTAATTTCGAGAGCCTTGGCCAAAAGGACTCATACAGACAGCGCCCTCTGTGGAACAGGAAATTTTTTACCAATTTTCCTAATATTGTCAGGCAGCATTTCTAAAATTTTTTTTTAACTGTTCATCTTTATTTAATAAGATAAATTAAATTATGTTTAAGGTTTTCCTATTTGATGAAATCCCTTCGCTTTTTTTTTAAACGAGTCTTTTTTTAAAAAACTAGTGATCGTTTTTATGGACTGCGTAGAACGAAAATGAAATCAATTTTTTTTGTTATGAATTTAAATTTCAAGTTATATAAATAAATTTTAAATGCTATCTCCTGGGCAAACGTTAAGCTTTTAAAAGAATGCTGTCCGACATTATTTTGAAAAATTGGTAAAAATAGGGAAAATGGGAATTTAGCGGAAAAGGATTTGAAATTCTTCGGATCGGCAGAGGGCGCTGTCTGTATGAGTCCTTTTGGCCAAGGCTCTCGAAATTACCTTCCACTTCCCAAGAGTCACTCGCTTGAGAAAAATGGAAAACGACGGACGCCGAAACCAACAGCAACAACGCAGAGACTTCATCCGAGACCTTCCGCCGGAGATGGCTCCAATATTTTGAGAAGAGTTCCGGTATCTACGGTTCGTCAGTGCGAAATGTTCCCAGGCCTGGGAAATGTGGTGCAGGGAGATCCCGAATTGGTCCGGAGACTCCAAAACACCGAAAGGAGACCCGGACGATAGAAAAAAGAAGAGCGTCAACCCTAAAAAAAGGAACGAAATCACGAAGTACGAAGCGAAAAAAGCGGATCTGCACGAAGAAGGATATCACCAACTTGAAAGAAAAAGTGGACGACTGCTAAGAAAGGAGGAACCAACACGACCATGTTTTATTTTTAA
Source organism: Orius insidiosus (assembly GCA_014119065.1). Classification (NCBI taxonomy): domain Eukaryota; kingdom Metazoa; phylum Arthropoda; class Insecta; order Hemiptera; family Anthocoridae; genus Orius; species Orius insidiosus. Next base: position 42,065 of record JACGAQ010000333.1, on the reverse strand, counting down.
CTTTTGTAAAATTTAATTTTGTTGTAAATAATGTTTGTAAATAAATAAAAAATAAAAAAAAAAAAAAAAAGGACGGCATTCGGCTTGGTTTTAAAAAGACGATCAGTCGATGGCTACATCTTTTTTTTCCCACGAAAGACTTCGACTTGGCACCGAAAGAAGCATCCTGAACGCAGCAGAACGAGAAGCATCCTCGAAAATCTAATGTTTTTCGTTCCATTTTTTTTTTTTTTTTGTCTTAGGCAACTTTTACTTGAATAAATAATTCCTTTTTTGTTATTTATCGAATTACCCAATTAAAGTTATTCATCATATATTTTAAATTTTTTGAGAAGGTTACAAAAACGGAAGGTTATAAACACTATCCTTTAGAAAATACAAGAACTTGTTTTCAATTTTCCTCCCCCGCCTCCTAAACATTAAGAATTTGCCAGAATATAAATCCGGAAAACATAGGCAAAATGTAACTCTATGTTGAAAATCCTGGGAAAAGACCCTTTTAACATGGATAACCGAAAAATCTTTTAAAAAATAGATTTCAATTTTACTGGGATTATATCAGGCGGTTTTTCCACTTTACTCATACGAATAAAAAGAAACCCATTCTTCACTTAAATAGTCCAGTAAATAGAATAAAGTCATTTTTCATAACTGGAAGAGAATACCATCTTTTTACCATTGGTTTTTTTCGTACGACCAACCGTATCTAAACTACGAGCGCGCGAAAAAGAGCACTGTTTACAATTTTCTCCGATTTTCCACTTTCCGTCAACTAATAACCCGAAAAACCAGGAGAAGATTTGATCTCAGCAAAAAGTTTATTTTATGAGAGTAATTGTAATGAATTCAATTTACTTTTTTTAAATTAATGTGTCAAAAACCAAATTCGAGCAGTGGGTAAGGGGATTGAAGACAATTAGAAGAAATACGCTTTTTGTGCTTCAGGAGCGTTGTCTTGAAGAAACTTATTCCTTTTCACTATATTATTATGTTTATTAATTAAATTTCGACGTATTTTTGAACACAGCCTTGCTGCTAATAATATTTTTTCTGGCAAATGTATATTTTGACGTATTTCGGGTGTAAGGTTACGTTCTTAAGTGAACAGGTTATAAACAAACGACCATGCGATTTTTCGAATGAAAACAATAATACTCGGCTTCATGAAATCATAGAAAACCGATTGAGCCGTTCGATATTTGGGGCAACCCTTCTCTGGAGGAAAAGCCTTTCGAGAAAACCTCTGCATCAGCAGGTGGAAATAAATATACTTGATTACCGACGGGATTGACCAAAGAATTATCATACATTTTAAAAAATGTAGCATTCAAATAAAATGATTTTAACTAAAGCATAGCTTTCTTTTTGTTCGTATGAGTAAAGTGGGAAAATCGCCAGATACAATCCCAGTAAAATTGAAATTTATTTTTTAAAAGAACCTTCCGGTTATCCTATGTCAAATAGGATAAAGTTCTTTTCCAGGATTTTTCAACATTCATTTTGCAAATGTTTTCCGGATTTATATTCCGGCTGATTCTTATTGTTTAGGAGGCGGGAAAGGAAAATTGATATTGTATTGGTTCTTAAATTTTCTTTAAAGAATAGTGTTTATAACCTTCCGTTTTTGTAACCATTCTCAAAAAATTAAAAATATTATATGATGAATAAATTTGATTAGGTAATTCAATAAATGACAAAGGGGAATTATTTATTATAGAACAAGTTGCCATAGACATAAAATAGAACGAAAGTCACAAAATATTACGAGGATGCCTCGCGTTCTGCTGGGTTCAGGAGGCTTCTTTCGGTGCCGCGTCGTGGGGAAAAAAAAAGAAGTGGCCATCGACTGATCATCTTTTTAAAACCAAGCCGAATGCTACGTCCTTTTTTTTTTATTTATTTTTTTTATTATTTATTTATTTACAAACATTATTTACAACAAAATTAAATTTTACAAAAGTTAAAAATAAAACATGGTCGTGTTGGTTCTTTCTTTCTTAGCGGTCGTCTACTTTTTCTTTCCAGAGTTGGTGATGTCCTTCTTCGTGCAGATCCGCTTTTTTCGCTTCGTACTTCGTGATTTCGTCCCTTTTTTAGGGTTGACGATCTTCTTTATCGGCCGGGTCTCCTTTCGTGTTTTGGAGTCTCCGGACCAATTCGGGGTCTCCCTGCACCACATTTCCCAGGCCTGAGATACGTTGCGCACTGACGTACCGTAGATACCGGAACTCTTCTCAAAATATTGGAGGCCATCTCCGGCGGAAGGTCTCGGATGAAGTCTCTTTGCTGCTGTTGTTGTTGGTTTCGGCGTCCGTCGTTTTCCATTTTTCTCAAGCGAGTGACTCTTGGGAAGTGGAAGGTAATTTCGAGAGCCTTGGCCAAAAGGACTCATACAGACAGCGCCCTCTGTGGAACAGGGAAATTTTTTACCAATTTTCCTAATATTGTCAGGCAGCATTTCTAAAATTTTTTTTAACTGTTCATCTTTATTTAATAAGATAAATTAAATTATGTTTAAGGTTTTCCTATTTGATAAATCCTTCGCTTTTTTTTTAAACGAGTCTTTTTTTAAAAAACTAGTGATCGTTTTTATGGACTGCGTAGAACGAAAATGAAATCAATTTTTTATTGTTATGAATTTAAATTTCAAGTTATATAAATAAATTTTAAATGCTATCTCCTGGGCAAACGTTAAGCTTTTAAAAGAATGCTGTCCGACATTATTTTGAAAAATTGGTAAAAATAGGGAAAATGGGAATTTAGCGGAAAAGGATTTGAAATTCTTCGGATCGGCAGAGGGCGCTGTCTGTATGAGTCCTTTTGGCCAAGGCTCTCGAAATTACCTTCCACTTCCCAAGAGTCACTCGCTTGAGAAAAATGGAAAACGACGGACGCGAAACCAACAGCAACAACGCAGAGACTTCATCCGAGACCTTCCGCCGGAGATGGCCTAATATTTTGAGAAGAGTTCCGGTATCTACGGTTCGTCAGGTGCGAAATGTTTCCCAGGCCTGGGAAAATGTGGTGCAGGGAGATCCCGAATTGGTCCGGAGACTCCAAAACACCGAAAGGAGACCCGGACGATAGAAAAAAGAAGAGCGTCAACCCTAAAAAAAGGAACGAAAGTACGAAGCGAAAAAAGCGGATCTGCACGAAGAAGGATATCACCAACTCTGAAAGAAAAAGTGGACGACTGCTAAGAAAGGAGGAACCAACACGACCATGTTTTATTTTTAACTTTTGTAAAATTTAATTTTGTTGTAAATAATGTTTGTAAATAAATAAATAAAATTTAAAAAAAATAAAAAATAAACTTGGTACATTACAATAGGTAGATTTTGAAGAAAAGAAATCTAGGACGTGGCATTCGGCTTGGTTTTAAAAAGACGATCAGTCGATGGCTACATCTTTTTTTTCCCCACGAAAGACTTCGACTTGGCACCGAAAGAAGCATCCTGAACGCAGCAGAACGGGAAGCATCCTCGAAAATTCTAATGTTTTTCGTTCCATTTTTTTTTTTTTTTTGTCTTAGGCAACTTTTACTTGAATAAATAATTCCTTTTTTGTTATTTATCGAATTACCCAATTAAAGTTATTCATCATATAATATTTTAAATTTTTTGAGAAAGGTTCAGGACTAGCCTGGGTACCTTCTTTCCTAGTACCTTCGTAAAATCTCATGTAGAGTCTCACCATTTGCTCAGTTGGATTCTAAGCAGTGACACGTGTGCGTACAATCCATTTTGATCTCTCAGGCTCACCGCGCCCAAGTACTCAAGTACTCAACTCGGCGAGCCTGATTCCGACCAAAATTTATTAGAAACTTTTTACTAGTGTATATAAAAACAGTTTTATGTTTTATATTTAATTTAGTATTTATTTTCACATTTTCCTCTAAATACACCCCTAAAAAACTACTTAATACTTTAGTTTGGCTTTAAAAGGTTTAGTGTGGATTCTGCGGCCATTTTTATGAGGTGAGCCGACGGAGCACACTGCGCCCGTTCTGAGTTGGCTCTCAACCGCGCCCGTTCCAGGGTTAAAAGAATGGGGTTTTTAAAAGAACTTTTTCTTTGGGTCCGAAATCGCTATCCTCTATTTCTGGAGATGAATCGGGTTTTTTTTTTTTTTTTTTCGTTAAGTGATTGTGATACCCATCATGTTAATTTCACTTCTTTTCTTTCCTTTTGCCCAGTCTTTTTTTTTAATACTTAAAATAAATTCTTAAATTAGATCAAAGGGTAAATTCAAAAAATTTTAAATATTTATAAAAAATTTATTTGAAAAACGATTAGTAAAAATTTATTTGTTTGAATTACATGTAAAATTTTTTTGTTTTTTTTACAAATATGTATAGAGCCAAAATTACTTAAAACATGAAACTAATAATATCCATGTTGTCATAAGAAATATAATATACAAATACTTCAAATATTTACAATTTGCGTCGTAGGAATCGTCCGCTAAGTTCTATAGTTTTGTTACAATAGGTTGATGTAGTTTAGTGAAGTTTAAAATTGCAAATGCGGTATAACGTCACAAATGTCTTTATGGAAACCACGCGTGACTAAAATGTCGTTGTGGTCATATGTCAATTTATCTGGATAGTCCGAAAGATTGCACATCACCAACTTTGAGAATTGTTTTTTGTTGTTCACCATGTTCATTAGTTCTTTTTGAACTAATGAAGGAACTAACGTTTGAACTAACGAAGGAAGTTCCGATCACGACGACCAGGTCGGTCGAGGATTCCCGGACGAATTTCGCCATAGCTTTCGGGTTCATCGGTGTCGTAATCCACGATGCCACCGTAATGTTAGCGAGTTCAGTGTAGTTGATTTTCTCCGGTCTGGATCCATCAAAAGAGTATATCTCGACGTCTCTTCCCGTCTCCGCGAGTAGGGATGCAATCATCGCTGCCGCTTTGTCTCCGTGAATGAAACCCGATGATTTGGTGGAAAATAAACAGGGCTGAATCACGATTCGGATGCTGAGGTCGAGCTTCGCAAGACTTTTGATGGAATTTTCTCGCTTAACATCTATAGCATCGAGAACTGTGTTCGGGGCTGTGAGGTCGATCGGTCTATTCCCTCGATTCACCCAGTATCGCTGTTCCGACAGAAACCATTCGCACGGGTTCATTGGTCCGTCCTGGCTTTTGAGGCTGGAAAAGATCTGAAGGATTCGCTCTTCGAATCCACTCTCCTCTCTTTCTCCGTCGCTGATGCTCCCGTTAATTACGTCAAACATTATTAACACGTCTTTCAAATCGAGGCGTTCCGTCAATGCCTCGATTATATTTTTGTCCTCCATGACGGTCGACTTATTAAAAGTCTCTTGAAAGTCGATGATTTTGAGTAGGGCGTCTTCCGAATCAGACGTCTTTCTGAACTCCTCAATCGCTCTTAGATATTTAAGGAGATTTTTCGCTCCTTGGTCTTCCATGCACTTTATTTTTTCCGGGCCCTCTTTAGCGAATTTAATGATCGCTTGGACGTCGGGGTGGTCAGATGTGAAATCCCCTAATTTAATCACCCTTCCGTGACTCCATCCTTCCTGGTTAGGGACCTCCGCAACCATTTTCGCGAGGGAGTCGAAATCATGGCTCGCGTAGAACGACTGCACAGTTTGTTTTAATTCTTCCTCCATTGAAAATGGGCTCGTCTCCACGCAGTGCATTATAAAAAGAAGAAATTCTTCTGGAGTTTTCAATATTTTTTGAACAAGACTGCATGTTCGAGGGAGATCCGTTTGGACGTAAGAGCGAGGATGAATGGGATTGTCTCCGGGAGTGGCCTAATTCTCGTCCATCCTATTTCGTAGAAGTACGATAGCGTGTCCATTAATTTCAACAGGTCGACTCTCGATAAGATGTTTTTCAAGGTGTTTAACCTGTCGTCAGAGATCGTAGAGAGGTCTTCCAATTCGCCGACTGGGATATCGATGCTTCCGTGAAGCAGAAAACGATACAATTTCGTTTCTGGAGAGACGTCTCCGTGACAGGAAGGATGCACCTCTGAGGTGACCTCATGAGCGTTTTGTCCAAGAAGTTGTTTTCTGAAAAAAAAGACACAAAAACGCTATAAGTAAAAAAGTATAAATGAAGCAGCTTCAAAAACAATCTAAAACTTGCAATTAGGGAATCTAAGGAGTTTTAAATTAACTTTTTGGATTTTTTGCCCAACACTTTACGGCCAAACTATCAACCTATTTTTGCAAATTCTCCCCTAATATTTGAACAAGTTAATCTCGAGAGCGATTTTTTTTTATTTTTTTTTATAGAGCAAAATATCTTGCAACCGTTAAAAAATATAAAGCTCTGTTTTGAAGAGATTCCAACGAAAACTTTCTTAGAGAGAAGTAACAATAAAGGAAGGGGAAGTATAACGGAGGGTACGTTTAACGGAGGGAGAAGTTTTTTTTTTTCGAAAAATTTTCCAAGTTTTTTCAAGAAGTCAAGTTTTTTTTTTAATTTTTCCGATTTTTTTTTAATTTTTCAAGCTTTTTTGTAAAAGCCTACTAAAAAAAGTAATAATTAAAAAGTGGCAATTTTTTTACGCTGGAATTCGTTACACAACTTGAAATCGCGTTAAACTCATAAAATTAACTTAATAAGGAATAGTTAAGTAAATAAGCTAATAAGGTAATTCGTTAATAAGCGAAAGGGTCGTTCAAAAACTATTGTTCAATAATGTGCAAGAGAAAATTTTCAAAACTTTAAACGTGATTTCCAGAAGGATGAGATTTTTGAGATACTTATTAGTTATTACAGTTTTGCACGAAGGTGCGATATCTCCCCAATTTTTTCGAAATTCAACAATCGCCCACCTTACATTCTTGTTCTTCGACTATGGAAGATTTTGTGAAAATCGGTTCAAAACTGTGGCCGTAAAGTGTTGCGGAAAATGCTACGGACGGCGTAACGGCCGGCACCACAGGCAAAGTTGAGATCGGTAAAGATGCAATATTCCTTCCCCTAAACCCGAGGTCGAGGGTATCGCAATAACTTCTTTAAGTAAGTTAAAACCTAATAATAATAACTTTTGAGTTATGTGTCCGAAGTAAAATGGTCCGAACAAAATTTATTTTTGGAACTACACATTTGAAGTGAATTGGAACAAGACTTTGAAAATTCTTCTTAAAATTGTACGAATTTTAACAAATAAAGTAAGGAGAGAAAAATAAATAAATTATTACTTACCCCAAAACCATTTTGGAATTTTAGTTGATATTAGACGCACAAAAAAAGAAAAGACAATTTTTTCACTTTAATTTGAGCACACTCCGCTTTTGAAGACAGATACACGAGAAATAAAACCAAAGGTCTCCCTTCAGGTAGAGCGAAGGGTTCCGGGTAAAAGGCTCTGATTTCCTATTGGACGAGACAGTGGTGTGGCCTTTCCCTTCTCCCTGGGTCGATGAACTGAGGGATGATGAAATAAAATTTAACATGACGAAATAATTTCAAAAAATTCGCAATAAAAAAATTTGTAGTTTAAATTTGTGTTATTTAATATTATTAAATGTAGGTACACTTTAATACCAACGGTATTTAAAAATGGTATATTGTAAGCTCGTTTTCCGTTCGAGAAATTAAAGATCTAATAAATTTGTTTAAAACTTTATTAATTAAACACATAAATCGTGTAAAAAGTGTAAATAATTAACTTCTGCTTTTGTTTTTCTCGGAAAAAAACTTATCGTCTTATGATCGACTGATGATTTTTGTACCCAAAAAAGATTTAGATCTTCCGGCATTTTCGTATCTATTATCTTTATCAACAAATAATTTAGATAACATAATTTTGTCGATTTTTCTGTTGGATTTGTAATTGGAAATTTTTCTAGGGCGATGACTTACGGGGAAAACCCTTTCTGTAGAATTGGCCACCTTCCTTTTCTAATCAGCCATTAACGGATTAACTAAAAAAACTAAAAAATTAAAACTGGCGGGTTAAAAGAATCAATTTTTTTTGTTAAATTTAGAAAAATGTACTCTTTCCTCTGAAATTATTCTGATTATTATCAAAATTATATAGTATTACTTCATTTTTTCCAATCCTTCGTCGTAGTACGAGGATCGGTACAATTTTAATTCCGGAACTCTCCGAGTTGGTTTTTTCCGAAGGCTCTATGAAGTACCCGTTACGGTAGTAGAAGACCAGTACAGCTAATCGGTATGGTATGTTAGCATTCTGTCATTCAGCATTAATAATTAACTTCATTGCAGAAGATGTTATCGTTTTACCCTCTATGTTGGGTTTTGAGGAAGGGTCAAATCAAAGTTGGATAATCGTTTAATGTTATAAACCTATAACTTTAAATATCAATTTCAGAAATGAAAAATATTTATTGAAAAACATTGCTGCTTAAGAGATAATTTATTAAATCATAACAAAACGAAGGAAATTGTGTGGAATTCAAGATGCGCTATCACAATATGAAAAAATTCAGACTGCTCGCAGACTCTTCTAGGAGGAAATAATTGGCATCAACACCTGATTTTTGCGGAATTTTTCTAGGCGTCAAATGCTAAACTTTTTTATTTTTATTTATTATTTTTTTTAGGTCCTACAAGGATTAATAGGTGACTGAATTTTTTCAGATTTTTTGTGTTCCAAGAATTGAGGTTTTGGCGATTTCGAGGGTCACCCACCATTGAGAAAATAATGAAAAAATAAGGAAAATTCTACTCTGCATAAATTACTTTTTAGCTGAAAAAAATTCGTGGCATCTATAATAAGTCAAAACGTATGTGCTTTTTACCCGAAAAACGCAAATCGTGACGTGAAGTAAACATACACTTGGTACCGGTCGTACTTTTTGCGCTTTCCGCGTTCCTATATATCGAATATTGAATTTAATACTTAAATGTATAGGGAGAGAAAGAGTGTGATAAAAGAAGTCTTGGTTAAAATTTTTAACTTCTAAACTACTGGAAACGGGGTGTTATTCGCGTTCACGTGTTTTTTCTATTTTTTTCTGTTCCCCTTTTCGCAATTATTTATAGAAATAACTTTAAACAAGTGGGTTATATTCATTATATTCTTAAAAAGAAAGAAATCTTTTAGCTAACCAATCGCAATAAGTTTCTTTTCTCATAGGTTAGTAACTTGCTGAAAGTTACTGCAGAAAGACTTCCAAGCTTTCGCCATGATAGCATGGCGACCGTTCTGGGAGTAGCTTTAATTCGAAAAAATGTATTATAGAACAACAATAGTTTAATTTTAGTTTTTTATTTTAATTTAGTAAGTTCTAGAAGAAAAAAAATCAGTTTTGTGGAAGATAAAAATAGTAGGGGTGGCGATTTTTAACAAAGAAGGAATTAAAGGCTATTGACCCCATTAGACTAAAAGTTGAAATGTCCTGATTTTTACCTGCTTTGGATTTACCAACCCTAACCCGTGGAATGTTGAATTTCTGCTTCAAAAATTATTAAATTTAATAGTTTTAAAATAGTTTTTTTTTTAAACTTGAAATTTTGCATAGATCACGAATCTGAAATTAAAAATAGTGGTTCTCATATAAAATACCGAATTTGGTGTCGCTGAGGGACACCCTGTACATCTAAATCAAAATCCGTTAATTGCAATCAATTCTTCGTCCAAAAACAAGGGGGGTTTACATTTAACTTTTTTTTTGGAGGACTAAATGCTTTGCCGTAAAGTTGCTGGTCCACTCTAGTTGGAACACCTCGAGGACAATCATTAAATTTATTTTTTAAGGAAGTTTAGAATGGTTGTAATTTTATATGAATCATTAATCAGGCTTCCTAGACGCAGATAGTTTTGGAGAATCGTTAAAAAACAATGAAGATTTATAATATCTCAAAACAAACATTTTGCGCATGGGCCACTCCTCCACCCTAGGCTTCAATTTTACACGAAATATTAACTAATTAATTTAAATTATTTAAATAATATTTAATATTTAATATTTTTTTCGCTAAATTTCACTTGTACCTTTCCTTTTGCCCTGTACTTTTTTTTCTAGGATTTTGGACAATTAAGCCCCTTCTCCTGGGAATCTGTGTTCACTTATAGGTTTTTTTTTTTTTTTTTTTTTTTTTTTTTTTTTTTTTTTTTTTTTTTTTTTTTTTTTTTTTTATAGGCCATTATACAGAGTTTTCCGAAATATCGAAGCGTTTTTCGTGGTTTCATGGCCAGGAAACAACCCACCTCCTGGATTTTCATTCAGCCAACAAACCTCCTTTATGTGAAATCTCGAGGGGTTTTTCCTCTCATATAAGCCAGAGAATCCTCGTAAACCTGCCTTTGGTGATGACTGATGACAGTTTATAAACATAGTCTGAGACGTTTTATTTATTTATTTTTATTTTTTGTATTTTAAGAAGAAGAATAGGTTTAACCGATGAGCAAGAGGCCTTATTCCTCATTGGTTAATCCATTCTTCTTCTTTTTTGGACTAGCTTTATGGGACATTAAGGGGAGGGGGGGAGGACCCAGGCGGGGGCTATCGCCATATAGCCGTGGCGCCCTACCAGGGCACACTCCAGAGAAGTGGCCTAACCAATTTATCCGCAGATTTTTTGGAAGAATATAAATTTGGAATTAAACTTCCAAACAAAAATAATACCTCCACCCATCCCGGGATCGAACCCCGGTCTCCAATGGTGGCGGCAGAAATAAAGAAACCAAGGTGACTGAAAAGCCACGATTGATGCCAAAAAAGAGAATAAATCTATCTGAAATATACGCTACGCCAAAATAATATGTACGAAATACAAGGCGTTTCGGTTAGATAACCCGCAGTACCCGAAGGTCTTGAATGTTTGTTCTTTCTAAAATAAACATTACGCTATAATAAATACCAACTAAATTTAACGCGTTCTGGTTAGATAACACCCTATACTGTAAACAGTCTTGTAGGTTAGCATTCGTTCATTCAGCTTTTATTTTTAACGTCATTGAAGATGTTATTGTTTTACCCTCTGTGTAGGGTTTTGAGGAAGGTTCTTCATGACCCCCCCCCCCCCCCCCGGAGGGTCAAATCGAATTTGTATCTACATAAACCAATAACTTTAAATAATGCCAAATACAGCGTCATTTTTCTGTAAAATACGTTAAATTGACTTGAGAAAGCTGTTTTTATTTCACTTAGGTTTTCCTATTATTATATTTTTTTTTTTTTCTCTCAAACGATTCCAAATGTGGAAAATTCAAGCAGCTTTTCCTAATGCATCTCTAGTTATCGACTAGACATACTCATTTTATTGTGAGTTGGCCTTGAGCCCTGTTACGTGTCGCATCGCTCCGTAGTAGGTAATTTATCTTTTTTAACGTTGTTTTTGCGTTTTGTGTGCTGAAATTTGGTTCGGTCTGTTCTTGAAGGGAGCTCGGTGTTGTGATTTCAAAGAATTGACATTTTTTTTGTATTCCAATGGTTTTTTTTTCGTTGTGAAAGAATGAACTCTTGAACGTTTTCATTTCTCTTTTTTCTACATAACGTTATCAGCGGTTGATTGCGCAGGTCAGTACATCCTCCAACTCATCAAAAGAACCATCGTGGACTTTCGTCAATTAAGGTCGGTAATCTTCATTTCGTCTCCTCAGGTGGTGGCCTTATCACTGTTTGTTTTGATATGAACTTTATTATTTTTTACATTTGAATCAAATCAATTAATTTTGTTTTTGATATAAATGAATTCTAAAAAAAATAAAACAAAAGAGACGCAGCCCACGAATTCAACCTCATCTACACAGCAACGTCCTGTACAAACGAAACTGCCTTTCTCGACGACTCGAATTTTTAGATCTTCATCTCGCCCGTCGAGCGGACAAACTTGTGGCTCTCAACTTACTGAAGAGGTATCTCATAGTGTGCCAAAGCGACCACGAAGCGTATCCGATAGCTCTACGGTCTCTCCCTTATCGAAGAAAACGATGAATTCCGATGTTATACAACAGCTCTCAGAACTTCTCGAATCCAAATTCTTATCCTTCTCTACTTCAATTGACGCGAGGTTTGATCGGCTGGCCACGAGAGATGAGTTCGTGAAAATGTCTCAAGAAATTGTCACACTAAAAGAGGAAAATAATGCCCTTAAAGCTGAAGTGGCTATCCTCCGTCGAGCTCAGGCCCTGACTGACACTCGTTTATCCTTCATCGATCGTCAATACCGGAAGAACAATTTAATTATCAGGGGAGTCAAACTCACTAAGGATGCGAGCATCAGGGATGATCTCCAAACGCTCTTCCGCGATACACTCCAAATTACACAACCGATCTCTATTTCTGAGGCTCGACTGCTCCCCGGCGATGGCAAACGGGAATCCACACCGATACTGATCACACTATCAACCAACGAAGACAAATGGGCCATCCTCAGAAAATCCCACCTCTTGAAGAACACCACGTTTAATATTTCGCAGGATTACGATTCAACGACGAGGAACATAAGAAGGAAACTGTTGAACGGAAGAACTAAAAGCGATCAACCTGGACAATTTACCTGTATCAAAAGGGCGGGAAATAGTAGGTACTAATGATCTCGCATGGGCTAACAATGTGGGTCTTTCATTGGTCACTGACCTTAGAGTTAGGAACGATCTAGTCACCAATCGGATCATTTTCCGATTGTGCTTAGTCTTGACAGTTTTCTTAATGACAATCCTGCTGAATCGATAGGCACGCGAAAACCCCAACGTCAAATCGTACAATTCTCTGAAAAATCTGAACAACAGCTGACCACGAACCTACTGTATTCGCAGAAGGTCTCAATAGACTGGTCTCTTCCAACATCTATTTTGGATCTAAATTTTCATGAAACCTTGCAAACCATTGGGAAAAAACTTGAAATAATCAAGACCATCACGCATAATAATACTTTCTACTCTTTGGCCCATCACCCTAAACATAAACCTTGGTTTGACTTGGACTGCCGTATGGCGAAAAATGCCATTACAAATAATTTGAAAACCTGCAAAAGTAAGAGTTTCTGCAAGGAATCCACTGCATTATACCTGGCCTCTAAGAAGTCTTACTCAAATTTAATTAAATCTAAGAAAAAAGCCTTTCAGACTGAATATTTAAAAAAGCTTGCGAATACTAAAAAACACAAAAGAATTCTGGGAAACTATTAATCAGTTTAGATCAAGGAAACCGCACAATATGCTCCCTATTCATACGTGGACTCAATATCTCTTCAACAGATTCCCCCCACGACTACCCTACTTATGCTCTCTGCATCTCCATACTGATGACCTACTGGACTCGGAAATTTGGTTTCTGAAGTTGAGAGTGCCATCAACCTATGCAAAAAAAATAAGTCGCCCGGACCTGATCTTACAACGTATGAATTCTATAAATGTCTTCCACAAAATTGGACGTTGTATTTAACAGCTTTGTTCAACAAAATATATGATTCTCAAATGATTCCTGACCGCTGGGGTGAAATCCTCCTAACGATGGTGCACAAAAAGGGTGATAAAGGTGATCCTGCTAACTATAGGGGGATTGCTCTGGTAAATTGTATTGTTAAATTATTCACGCTGATCTTAAAAACTAGATTGGGGAAATGGCTTGAGAAATCAAATATTATACCAGAAACCCAATCAGGCTTTAGGAGTGGTCGGGGGTGTATAGATAATCTCTTTACTCTTTCTTCTCTAGTCAACAACCATCTGAGGCTCCCAGGCAGAAAAGTTTTCGCTGCCTTCGTGGATTTTAAAGCTGCCTTCGATTCGATCGATCATTGTCTTTTATGCTCCAAACTGAGCTCATACGGCATCTCGTGGAAATTTGTAAAAACAATCATGGCATTGTACTCGAAGGCTGTGGTGCAAATTCGCTCCTCGGACGGTGTGACTCCTAAATTTGACGTCTCAGATGGAGTCTTGCAAGGAGAAACCCTCAGCCCCGATCTGTTCAACTTGTACATTAGCGATCTTGAGATTTTCCTTCAAAAAGATGGTTATAGATCTGTTAGTATCGATGGTATCCACGGAATCATGTGCTTAGCCTATGCGGACGATCTTATTCTTGTTGCTGAAAATAAACTCGAACTTCAAAAGATGCTCAACTCCCTTAGAAAATACTGCTTGGCTTACAAATGTAGCGTAGCTGGGGGCGTTTTTAAAGTAATTTAAAACAATTCCGACTTATACACTTTATTTAGATACCGACAATACACTTTTATTAACTACTCAACTACTCGACTATTTCAATATTCACACTTTACTCATTCGTCTCATTACAATCTCTGCTTCGTTACTCACTAATCATTCTCTCTACATTTTCCTACCAAGGTGGGGGGACGACTCCCACTCTTCTATTACTACCCTTACATCATCCCCCTCCTTGGCGAAAAAAAATTTTTTTTTTTTGTGAATTTTATACATAAAAACTCAACAAAAAAAACTTACCAACAAAACAAAACTGAGAGGAGGAACTTATACTAGCATACATACAAACAACTAAAAACCCAATTTTTGATATGATTTTTTTTTTCTTAATTATCAATTATTTCTCTTTTAGCTACTTTTAGCACTTTTACGTGTAAATATTGCCTACGCAATGTCGTCCTACATTTTAACAAAAATACAGAAATTACACACTTAACAAATTTTCGGCATTTTCAATCCGACTATCGAGTCAAACGGTTTCACCACATGATGTTCTACACAAACTTCTACTTGAGGCTGAGTCTGCTTGTCTGCTTGATTACATTAAAATTTCTCACTTCCTATTTTATTACATTAAAATTTCTTACTTATACATTAGACATTTTTGTCTTATTCATTTTTTTTTCTCTCTCTCTCGGTTCCCTGTTCTAATCCGTTACTCTTCCTCCTAATAGTACAAATTTTCACTTATTACTAAACAATACATACAATTAAACTTTGCGGTACATTATTATTAGAGGATACATCCCTTTTAATTACTCATGCTGTTTACAACAAATGTCTGGTCACTAGGTCAGTAGAAATCGAGAGATAGTATGACAAGAAAACATTAACAATCAGCAACTCTTTTCATTCACTCCTGACTTTTAAAATACTTGCACAGCAAATTCCACAAACCATATGACAAATTAAACTTAAATCCTTATTAAACTTGACAAACTTCTTTTAACTTCTTTTTTTTTTTTATCGTATATTTATAAATTATTATTATTATTACCGAGTTGAGTAAATCTAACTTTTCCTAATATAAGCAATTGATTTGGATAAAAATTTTCAAAACTTAGACAACTTTAAACAACCCAAAAGCTAAATTGATTTACAAAAAATATACCCCTTAATAACGTAAGCTAAAAAAATTTCCCAAACAAAAAAAAACTTACTCCCGGTAGTTCAGTTTTTGATTTCTAGGTCTCAAAACCATAGAATGACCATGTCCCTTATGGACATCCAAACTCATTTCTTCTGTGTCTTCCTCTGGCTGTGACCTAAGATTTGCTAATTTCACCCGGGAGAGTTGAACTACATCTGGCTTTCCTTTTCGGCTTATCTCCATGTTTTGGTCATTGATTATTTTTAGGGCCTTGTACGTGCTTTCCCATCTCTTCCGGAATTTTTTATGCTCTCTCGGCAACTGGCCTTTGAGCAAGCAAATAAATTCACCTTCTTCAATCTTTTGTGTGGGCTCCGTTTGGTTTTTCAGCCTCGCTAAACGCTTTTGACTTCTGTAAACTCCCTTTGGCAAATTTTCGAGACCCGTGAGAACGTAATCTCCTTGGCCGATCTTATTTTGCTTATTGTAAATATTAATTGTGAATCGGCTGTTTTTCCTCGATGGCAACTCCAGTTTCCTTCTAGATGAAATTGCATATCTTGATGACACCTTGTCTTTTGTCAGACTGTCTACTTCCCCTATTTATTTTCCGTTTTAATCCGTGATATTGTAAAACTGCTATTTTCCTTATTAACGCGTAAACTTAGATTTCTTGATTTATTTCTTTTCTCTTTTTTCTCTTTTTCTTCTTCTTTTCGAGATTTCTCACAAGCGTTTTCTAATTCCTTAATTTTATTTTCAAGTTCTAACTTTTTCTTTTTGTCATTTTCAATTTTAAGAAGAATCTCTTTTATTTCATTTCCTTTTTCTTCGCTGAGACTTTGAAGAGAAGCATCTAAAGAAGACAATTTTTGCATCAAATGTACAATTATGTCGTCTCTTATTTTATTCTCATCTAGACATCTGTTTAGTTTTTCGTTTAATTCGAGTAGCTGTTTTGAACAATTTTCTTTCCTTTTTTCTTCTTTTTCTTCTTCTTTTTGGTGTCCCTTTTTATCATCAAATATTTGTATCTTTTCCAAAGGCTCTGCCCATTTTACTTTTTTAGGTCTTTTCATTACCTTTGTCGCAACTGATAAATCCTTTTCTACTTGAGGGGTCCCGCTCTTTGACGAGGCCCTTTCAACTATGTAGTTTAAACGCGCCGCTTCTTTATATTTATAGCACTGCAATGCTTCATGCCCTGGCTTTCTACAAATTTGACATGTTTTTTGCGGGTTTTGTGACCAGTTATCAAAAACAATTCGTGGTCGCCGGCAGTCTCTCAGGTCATGAAACATTCTATATCCATGTTCGGCACAACGCTTACACGGCCATCGCGGCCTGCTGTAATAACTGTAGTAACTGTAAGGCGACTCTCGCCCTCTTTTCTGAGCATTATATGTCGGTTCTATTTTCGGTTTCGAGCTTCTTTCGTTTTCCTTTTCATTATTTACCATCTTGTACATTTATTAACTAAATAAAATTCTTTTCGTTATTAACTTTACTTGCACTTTTCCTTGTTCACTTCCTTGTCCTTGTCACTTCCTTTTAACCGCTGCCACCAGTTGTAACATAGCTGGGGGCTTTTTATAGTAATTCAAAACAATTCCGACTTATACACTTTTATTAGATACCGACAATACACCTTTATTATTAACTACTCAACTACTCGACTATATTCAATATTCACACTTTACTCATTCGTCTCATTACAATCTCTGCTTCGTTACTCACTAATCACTCTCTCTACATTTTCCTACCAAGGTGGGGGGACGACTCCCACTCTTCTATTACTACCCTTACACAAACTTGAGGTTAACACGTCGAAAACAAAAATTATGATATTTAAACGAGGCGGCCGCGATAAAACATATTCCTTTAGGTTTAATGATGTCGAGCTAGAAATTGTCAAGAATTATAAGTATCTTGGAGTTTTATTTTCTTCATCGGGCCTTTTCTTTAATACGTACAGGGAAATGGTGAAAAAAGCGCAAGGTGCTACTAGTACGGTCCTTTCTCTATTAGCGAATGCCAAAAGCCACTCTTGGAGTAGTCGTATCCAACTTTACGAATCAATAATCGCCAGCACGTTGTTGTATGCTTGCCCGGTCTGGTCCCTCAGGTACATTGACGAAATCGAAACTGCCCAGATGCAATTCTTCAAAAGATTATTACTTCTGCCGAGATCAACACCAAATTATGCCATACGGCTCGAAACGGGCACTCCCAGACTCTCTTCAAAAGTAGCCAAATTTACAATTGCCTGGCTTTGTAAGGTACTCTCCATGCCAAACGACAGGCTCCCTAAGATCTGCTACAATAGGCAGTTTGAATAAGATCGTTTAGGCTCCCCTAGCATGAAATATAACTGGGTTACTCAATGTAAAAAAATCTTTCAAAACTATGGATTTATTAACGATTGGAATTTGCAGGATCCAAAAATTATTGCTTCAAACTCTCAAAATCTTATTGAAGCCATCGAAAAAAAATCTATCGAAAATGATTTGGATGCGCGAAGAGTTTCCACGTATTGTCCAGTATTCAAGGGGTTAAAATTAGTTAGAGGTGTGGTTCAACCCTATCTCACTGAAAAAGTGCCTATTTGTGTGACTCGAGCAATGGCCCAATTACGGTTAGCTAATAATCTGAAAATATTCATCAAATAAATCTTAGCAATTATTTCTGGAACACGAACGAATTATGCACGGTATGTAATGCTAAGAAACCGGAAGACGTCGAACATATTCTCTTTGTTTGCGGTGCCTACAACTTTGTTCGCCCCCCTCACTTTAGAGGAAATCTATCCAACTTTCTCTCCAATCCCGATACTAAAAGACTGAGCGAAGTACATAAATTTCTAAATTCCGCTGTCCTGATCAGAACCTTTATAACTAGCGAGTCTGATTCTTAAAGAATAATTTTTTTTTTAAAAAAAGAAGTAGATATAACCAATGAGCAAGAGGCTTACTCTTCCTATTGGTTAATCTACTCTTTTTGATACTTGTTGGCCTCAGGCCGTTACAAGGGGGGAGGGGGGTTGGACCCAGGCGGGGGCTTTCGCCATAATGCCGTGGCGCCCTTTTTTCGGGACCAACTACCAGAGGAGTGGCCTAACTAAATTATCCACAGATTTTGTAGAGGGATATTTTTAATTGGAATTTTACTTCCAACCAAAAATCCCTATACCCAACCTGGGATCGAACCCCGGACTTCCGTGGTGTGAGTCAGAGACTGAACCCACCAGCCACGGAGCCGGTTCTTAAAGAATAATACATAATTTAAAAAAATAAACGAATATTTAATAATCAAGTTCAGTAAGTCCATTAAAGAACCTTTAAAAAAAAAAAAAATTGTTTTTTTTTTTTTTTTTTTCTTCATGTAGTGTTCATTTGTAGTACCAGTTTTCTTTTGTTCATTTAAATCCGCCATTATTATGTTGTCTTATTTATCTATTTATAAAGACAGCCAACTCACTTTGTATGGGGTAATAAAACCCTAAAAACAAATAAAAAATTATTATTATTATTATTACTCATTTTATTGAGGACCCCATTTTCAATTTCAGAATTTAAAAGAATGGGGTTTTTAAAAGAACTTTTTCTTTGGGTCCGAAATCGCTATCCTCTATTTCTGGAGATGAATCGGGGTTTTTTTTTTTTTTTTTTTTTTCGTTAAGTGATTGTGATACCCATCATGTTAATTTCACTTCTTTTCTTTCCTTTTGCCCAGTCTTTTTTTTTTAATACTTAAAATAAATTCTTAAATTAGATCAAAGGGTAAATTCAAAAAGATTTTAAATATTTATAAAAATTTATTTGAAAAACGATAAGTAAAAATTTATTTGTTTGAATTACATGTAAAATTTTTTTGTTTTTTTACAAATATGTATAGAGCCAAAATTACTTAAAACATGAAACTAATAATATCCATGTTGTCATAAGAAATATAATATACAAATACTTCAAATATTTACAATTTGCGTCGTAGGAATCGTCCGCTAAGTTCTATAGTTTTGTTACAATAGGTTGATGTAGTTTAGTGAAGTTTAAAATTGCAAATGCGGTAATAACGTCACAAATGTCTTTATGGAAACCACGCGTGACTAAAATGTCGTTGTGGTCATATGTCAATTTATCTGGATAGTCCGAAAGATTGCACATCACCAACTTTGAGAATTGTTTTTTGTTGTTCACCATGTTCATTAGTTCTTTTTGAACGAAGGAAGTTCCGATCACGACGACCAGGTCGGTCGAGGATTCCCGGACGAATTTCGCCATAGCTTTCGGGTTCATCGGTGTCGTAATCCACGATGCCACCGTAATGTTAGCGAGTTCAGTGTAGTTGATTTTCTCCGGTCTGGATCCATCAAAAGAGTATATCTCGACGTCTCTTCCCGTCTCCGCGAGTAGGGATGCAATCATCGCTGCCGCTTTGTCTCCGTGAATGAAACCCGATGATTTGGTGGAAAATAAACAGGGCTGAATCACGATTCGGATGCTGAGGTCGAGCTTCGCAAGACTTTTGATGGAATTTTCTCGCTTAACATCTATAGCATCGAGAACTGTGTTCGGGGCTGTGAGGTCGATCGGTCTATTCCCTCGATTCACCCAGTATCGCTGTTCCGACAGAAACCATTCGCACGGGTTCATTGGTCCGTCCTGGCTTTTGAGGCTGGAAAAGATCTGAAGGATTCGCTCTTCGAATCCACTCTCCTCTCTTTCTCCGTCGCTGATGCTCCCGTTAATTACGTCAAACATTATTAACACGTCTTTCAAATCGAGGCGTTCCGTCAATGCCTCGATTATATTTTTGTCCTCCATGACGGTCGACTTATTAAAAGTCTCTTGAAAGTCGATGATTTTGAGTAGGGCGTCTTCCGAATCAGACGTCTTTCTGAACTCCTCAATCGCTCTTAGATATTTAAGGAGATTTTTCGCTCCTTGGTCTTCCATGCACTTTATTTTTTCCGGGCCCTCTTTAGCGAATTTAATGATCGCTTGGACGTCGGGGTGGTCAGATGTGAAATCCCCTAATTTAATCACCCTTCCGTGACTCCATCCTTCCTGGTTAGGGACCTCCGCAACCATTTTCGCGAGGGAGTCGAAATCATGGCTCGCGTAGAACGACTGCACAGTTTGTTTTAATTCTTCCTCCATTGAAAATGGGCTCGTCTCCACGCAGTGCATTATAAAAAGAAGAAATTCTTCTGGAGTTTTCAATATTTTTTGAACAAGACTGCATGTTCGAGGGAGATCCGTCTTGGACGTAAGAGCGAGGATGAATGGGATTGTCTCCGGGAGTGGCCTAATTCTCGTCCATCCTTTTTCGTAGAAGTACGATAGCGTGTCCATTAATTTCAACAGGTCGACTCTCGATAAGATGTTTTTCAAGGTGTTTAACCTGTCGTCAGAGATCGTAGAGAGGTCTTCCAATTCGCCGACTGGGATATCGATGCTTCCGTGAAGCAGAAAACGATACAATTTCGTTTCTGGAGAGACGTCTCCGTGACAGGAAGGATGCGCCTCTGAGGTGACCTCATGAGCGTTTTGTCCAAGAAGTTGTTTTCTGAAAAAAAAAAAAAAGACACAAAAACGCTATAAGTAAAAAAGTATAAATAAAGCAGCTTCAAAAACAATCTAAAACTTGCAATTAGGGAATCTAAGGAGTTTTAAATTAACTTTTTGGATTTTTTGCCCAACACTTTACGGCCAAACTATCAACCTATTTTTGCAAATTCTCCCCTAATATTTGAACAAGTTAATCTCGAGAGCGATTTTTTTTTTTTTTTTTATAGAGCAAAATATCTTGCAACCGTTAAAAAATATAAAAGCTCTGTTTTGAAGAGATTCCAACGAAAACTTCCTTAGAGAGAAGTAACAATAAAGGAAGGGAAGTATAACGGAGGGTACGTTCAACGGAGGGAGAAGTTTTTTTTTTCGAAAAATTTCCAAGTTTTTTCAAGAAGTCAAGTTTTTTTTTTAATTTTCCGATTTTTTTTTAATTTTTCAAGCTTTTTTGTAAAAGCCTACTAAAAAAAGTAATAATTTAAAAGTGGCAATTTTTTTACGCTGGAAATTCGTTACACAACTTGAAATCGCGTTAAACTCATAAAATTAACTTAATAAGGAATAGTTAAGTAAATAAGCTAATAAGGTAATTCGTTAATAAGCGAAAGGGTCGTTCAAAAACTATTGTTCAAATAATGTGCAAGAGAATAATGTGCTAATGTTAAATAATATGTAAAATAATGTGCTCCAAATGACCCTTTTGCCTTCTTTTCTGCCTTTATCTGATTTGCTACTTTTTCTTTTTCCAGGTCTTTCAGCGTTTGAAGGCACTGCTTAAACTCTCCGATGGCTGCCTTTAAGGGCGAAACCCCGGTTGATGTAGGAGCTGTCGCTGCGCTCTTCAAGTCTTCAGCTACTTTTGACATAAAGGGCATGATGGCCTGAGCTACCGCTTCTGCTGATGTACCTTCGGGTGCTTCGTTCGATTTGTCGATGTTCGCTCTGATGTACGACGTCAAGTAAGCGTTTTCCATTGCCATCTGGTTTATTATCTCGGCTAACTCGTCTATTCTTTCAATACGTAAATGGATGCAGCTTTCGGGCATTTATTCGCAGGGTTCATCAGGTAGTTAAATAGCTCTATCCTGGTGGTGGCGGCTCGCTTCCTTGCGCGGATATGATCGACTTTCTCTGAAACTAACCGCCTTATTCTTTTTTTTATTTCCTCCTTCCTAAGCTTGAAGCTTTTAACCAGGAGTTGCTCTGTTTCCTCTGGCGGTCGTAAGGCTTTCTCCCCCTCGCGAGCCGTTCGCCACGGAGCTAGGCTTCGTGCCCGGGATGGGCCTCGCGGAGGCCGCTCGCATGCTTGAGGGGGTAGCCGTCTGTTTCTTTTGGTTCTTTTAATGCTTTTTGGCGGTTCATGCAATTATATTTATTCTTTTTTTTTTTTACAATTCATGCAATTTTCCATTCATGCATATGGAGTGTAGCCATCGCTACATTTTAATTTTTGTTGGCAGATTTTTTCTTATTTCATGCATCGGGCAGAAAGGTTAGTTTCTGCCATAATCTATGGCGCTCAATAGCCTGGCCTTCGCTCGGGCGTGGGCTACGCATTTCTTTTCTCCGGCGCTGGGAGCTGTCAGCCCCTCTAATTTTGGCGCAATTTGGACACTTTCTCACTTCGCTTGTGCATTCGCGGGAGTCGTGCTCTCCGGAACATTTGGCGCACGTGTTCTTATTCGTTGAGCACTTGCTTGATACGTGGCCGTAACCCTGGCATTTATAGCACCTGGACACTTCGGCGCTGTCTTTTACTCTGCATGTCTGGTAATCTAGAAAAAGGCGACCGTTGTCAAGTGCCTTCCTCCAGCAGTCGGGCGGTACCTCTATGACCCAGGTGGTCATTTGTGTTTTCGCATTTTCCGTGACGCCGTATCGCACGGTGTACAACGGTTTGACTTCTTCTGCTATCGCCGAGTTCCCCATTTTGGGCTAGCAGCTGGTCAAGAAGGTCTGCTTTGTTGAGGTCTTTTGGAACTCGAAGGAGCATTAGCCTCGGCTTCCTCTTCTCTATCGTCCTCGCGGTTACTCCTAGCGCAGTCAACGCCGGGAGGGACCTTATTTTCGCAGTGTCCTCTTTCGTTGCTGTCTTGATCGCGACTCCACCTCTGGCCGTGATTCGTAGTCCCTCTATTCGAATCTTATTTCCACGCGGGTCTATCGCTGCTTTTACTTTTGCATGAATTCCTCAGAGGTCACGGTACTTTCGCCCTCCGCGGGTCCGATGGGGTCCAGGAAAAGGATTCTTCCCACATTATCCGCCTGAAACTCCATCTCCCGCTGTAGCAAGAGGTTCCTGCCTCGCTTCGCATCTCTATTTTTTTTCTTTTTTGTGTCCTTGGCTTTCCGATCCCTGTTCCGTCGGCTCGTCGAGAGGGCGTGCAGCACCTCCGTTCGGTCCTCGAGGTCCGTAATGTCTCCGGTCACTCCATGAAAGTCGTCGTCAACCTCCATCTCCGTCTCAGTGTCTTCGTTTATTTTCTTTGCCTTCTTTTTCGCGCCCTTCTTCTTACTCTTGGACGCTACTTGGGACCATGTTAGTCCAGGTCTGAGAGTGTTGGCTTGGCTATTTGGCGGGTTTGAGATTTCTGGCGGGTCAATAAGCAAACCTCCGCGTACGGATAGGTTGTGACTCGTCTTAGGGTCTTTCTCACCTTGGATGCCATCTATGCTAGCTAGACGATCGATGCATTCCCTTAGTTCCTTTATGACAGACTTCACCGGAGACACTGACGTCGCCGACGGTGTTTGAACTGTAGTCCTTAATTCGTTTGTCACCTTCTTGAAGGTCGGTGCTAAAGCTTTTGCAATTGCTTCCGCTGTCTGGTGTGCTTTTCTTTCCTCGTCATCATCGTCTCCTGCAGCGCTTCGGAATCTTGTGCGTATGTAGGAGGCGAGATAGGCGTTCTCGATGGCCATTTGGTTGACGATTTCCGCAAGTTCGTTTACTTTTCCGGCGACATACACGGCGGCTGGCTTAGGGCATTTATTCTTCATGTCCATCATGTAATCGTAGATTTCCATACGGACCGTTGCAGCCCGCTGTCGGGCTTCGAAATGGTCTATTTTTTCACTATCCGGGAGGCTGCCGTATTCAGAGTCAACCGTCCTGGTTCTTTTCTTACTCTGGACAGTGAATTCCCTGAGCGGACGCGGAAATAGGGGGGCTTTCGACGCTGTAGAAACGCTCGTCGCATCGCTCTCGTCGCTTGAGTCACTCATCGCTTGTATGTTCTTATCGGTTTTCGTACGAGTATCACCAGTCTCAGGTGTGAAGAACTCGGCACCTCTGGATGGGATTTCTTCTGTCGGAGTCCTAGATAATCTTGAACTGCGGGCAAAAGGGTCTGGGTGGGTCTGTTGGCTCGAAGTGCCGGCTGACACTCTATCCAAGGACTTAGATGTAGTCTTAGGGGACCGTTGTTCCTTGGGGCATTGGCTGGGAAGGCCGAGCGGAGAATTAGCGTGAATGTTTCCTCCATTTTTATTTTGTTTGCTCATTTTTATGTTTGGTGCACCCTTTTAGGAAAAGGGAGCAAAAACCGGAACGAAGGAAAGTGTATGACTAGCTGCAGGTGCCGATCTGGTCGTTGGAGTTGTTCAGGACGACGGCCGACCTGGTGGCCTCGGGAAGTGCAAACTCGGAGACTCGATGGGGTCCCTCCCAGGCACCACCTGGCACCATCGAGCTCCTTGCCTTTTTTCGAGGTTACTCCAGGCAGCCTCCCCCACTGGTTAGGCAGGGGTTCGGGCCTGGCAGCTAACAACGGCACGGGCGCCCCCGCTTTACATCCTGTACCCTCCAGGGTAGCCGTCGCCTGCTCCAACTTCCTTCAGCAGCACCTACAGGGGAGAGAAGGGAGTAAGGATATAGGTAAGGAAGGACGTATAGGAGAGAAAGGAAGAAGGAGATGATGAGTTTTCTGTCAGGGTTCACTCCCTTAGCTTCGTGCCTCCGTTTAAGCGCCGAGGACTCGCTTTCCGCCCTCCACCGTTAGCCGCCGAAGCGTTGCCCAGGGTTCACGACGTGGACGTGGTGGTAGGACTTAGGGCAATGTCGGCCAGATGGTCGACTGTTGGCATTTCTCAAGATTTATTAGGACTTTTGAGGAAGCACCCAAAAGCCCTCTTGAGACCAATGAGCCCTCATTTGAACCCCTCTCTGAAACTAACCATCCCTAACCATCCCTAACCATCCCTAACCATCCCTAACCATCCCTAACCATACCTAACCATCCCTAACAATTGAAAATGAAAATTCAAGAATGAAAATCAAAATTCAAGAATTAAAATGAAAATTCAAGAATGAAAATCAAAATTCAACAAGGAAAATTCCCTGCTCAAGATTTCGAGACAAATAGAACAATTCCATTGGTGAGGGATGACTCTTTATGGTCAAGATCGATTATTATTATTATTTGTAGCGGTTTCGCGCTAACATTATGTTTAAATATCAGTAGAAAAATATAATTCATACGAATTTAACAACTCAACTTATTTCATCCGAAATATAATTCATACTACAATTTGGTGACCCCGGACGTACGAACGTAAGTTTAATTCGCTTGCATCTTTAACATATTTAACGTATCATATCGATTTTTTTCCGTACGTTTTTTTTTTTTTCAACGTTTTTAAACAAAAAAAAAATGCAGCAACAACAACAACAACAACAACAACAACACATAAATGTTACGTTGCCTACATTTAACAAAGACTGACCGAGTACCTGGTTTTTACGAGTAGAAAGCTTGTTTCGGGCTAGGAACATTACCGAGGATCAATTAAAGTTCGACTTATTAGTCATTTCGCTATTGGAGCAGGTGCTGCAAGATGTTGAAGACATCGTCTTGCATCCGCCGGAAAACGAAAAATATACGACTTTGAAACCAAGTTTACTTGCTGAGCATTCGCTATCTCAAGACACCTCTTTATTGACGATTCTTCAGGGTCTGCAACTGGGGGATAAGAAGCCTTCCTTCCTTTTGAAGGAGATAAAGCGCTTAGCACAAGGAAGGTTTAACGATGATGTACTGCGCACACTTTGGCAGTTCCAGCTGCCACTACCCATGGTGCATGTCATTGGTACCGGGGGGGAACAGGACTTGGCCGTTTTAGCCAAACGCGCAGATGAGTATGCAGATCGAGAGCTGTTACGGAAGGAAAATCGTATATGTGCCATAACCTCTCAACCCATCGCAGCAACGAATCAAAGCCATAGTCTCGACAATTCGCAAGCAAATACTCAGTCTCAAGTAATGTCCAAACGTTCTAAGACCGAAGGACAAAAACACCGTCATTCGTCATCAAAGTCGTCTAAACTTTGTTATTATCATGCGACGTACGGTTCGAAAGCAAGGAAATGCGTTTCAACGTGTAAACTATTTAATACCTCGACAAATAACATACACCTACCAGTCACACTCAATACATACACTCAATCCGAACAGAATCATATTAAACGTCCCGCATCAAATAGGAAATTCAATCCTAGAGGCAAATTCTGTTTTTATCACTTTAAATTTGGAAGAAAATGTCGACCAGAAAAATGCAAAAAACCGTGTGAATGGTCTGATACACACCCATCAAAACATCAAAATCACAAGAACAAAGCACAAGAAACTACCAAATTAACATCATCCACTTCACGAAACTCAACAAGCTAAACAATTTTGTCTATTAGAAGAATTGAAAAATTTGATTCAATCTAAAATCGAAGAATTGAACGCAATCATGTACACCGGCAAGAAACATTCGCCCAAAGCACAAAATTCGAGGACTAACTACATCAATTCTATTTCAACTCGATCTTCAAGCTCAAATTTCAAGCAAAAGGAAATTCTTCCGCGTCAAATTAATATCGTTCCTACACCTTCTACGTTCTGTCCATCTTCACCTTTTCGAACATGCTCGTTCGCCTTACAACCTGGACTTCAACCGCAGAGTGTTCCTCGTCTTTGTACGACTTGAACCGCTTTAAAAAAACGTAGGAGGGAGGTAGTTGTAGCGGTTTCGCGCTAACATATGTTTAAATATCAGTAGAAAAATATAATTCATACGAATTTAACAACTCAACTTATTTCATCCGAAATACTACATATTCATTACTATTATTAATCGTTATTATTATTGTATTGTGCCTAATATGGTCATTTTTATTATATCGTCTTATATGGCTGAAGTATACTATCTTACAAGAAGATTTGCTTGGAGATAGGGATTATTATTATCATTATCATTATTTTATTATATCTACGATCAAGACTGAAGACTCCTATCAACACATTGGAATAGAACTAAGGAAAATTGATGAAACTTAATGAAAAAATATGTTATCATACCTAAATGAGATTTATTTATGGAAAAAAAAATTATTGAAGAAAGAAGAAAGAAGTTAAGAAGTATTTTATTCCAATCGAAATAATTGTCTCCAAAGCGGGGGGATGTAAGAATGAAACATCTGTTTTAATTCATCCACATACACAAAATATGTTTCGGCTTGTAATATCATAAATTTTGGTTTCTTGTTAAATACATAAAAGGTCTTTAATTCTTATACATATAAATCTATAGTCAATTATTGTACGTTTCTAAGAGATTTTTCTTTTCTTAAACCCATGAGTCACTTTTCAATGGAAATTGCTTTTTACTGGGAAGAAAATTTTTTATGTTCAACCCTCTAAGTTGCTGGTAATGAATTTGGAAAGGGGTTTTCTATTAAATATCCTATATCATCAAACAAAATAGCTTAACAATAAAAATTGATAAGAGAAATTCTTCGGCTTCAGCAAACTCTCGGAAAAATCGTTTTTATAGAAGGGAATTTTATGAGGACCTCACTGACTCTTTTAAGTCGATTCATTTGATTCATTTGCGTATGGTCTGCTAAAAAAAAAAAAATAAAAACCCAAACTGTCCTATTTTTCTATAATTTATCAATATAACATTTTTTGTTTCAATATTTGTCGACAGGGACTATACTTTTGTGAAAGGAATTGAAGTAGTAGTTAATCCTTATTTTTTTCTCCCTCAAAGGAGAGTAGGTAGCGAATTTAATGAAGGGTTTTCCCATCTAGGTTACTGAACTCTTTGAATTTTCCTACGCTTTAAAAAGTTGCTTAATTTTTTTTTCCACTGTGATTAAAATATTCTAATTATTATTCTCGGAATTGGGGTCTCTCATGTCAAATGGAGTTGTGGGTTAGAAATATGGGTGTGAAGGAGGGGCCTGGTTCCCCATGTTGGTATGGCGCCCGTTCTGGCTCAACCCCTGTTTTTATTCAAAACGCAACGTGGTTTCTTCAAGGGATTTTATTTGAGATGCATAACTACAAAAGCCGCTGTTGCTATTTCTAAAATTTCGGTCAAAAGAAGAAGAAGAAGAAATGGCTAGAAATTTTAAAGGTAAAAAAAATAGAGGAAAACTACTAAAAATTAGATATAAAAGACTTAGAACTTCAAGTGATCTTCACGCGACTCGTCCATCGTTACCATCGAAGAATAAATGACCGAAGTAACCGTCTGCCAGAAAAAATCTGTAATCATGAAAAATATAAATTTTGTTTCTTTAAATGTTGATGGGCTCAAGAGTAAGCTCGGAGATGGTACCTTTTTTAATTTTCTGTTTAAGCATGATATTTTTTTTCTTTGTGAAACTTTTCTTACTCGAGATGACTTTCTATATGTGGAGAAATACTTTCAGGGTTATGACTTAAAATGCACTCCCGCAATGAGAAGTTTTAGAGTTGGGCGGGCGTCGGGAGGTTGTGTGTTGGGGAAAAAAAATCTATAGGTGCAAATTTCCAAGAAATCGGAGAATATCCGTTTTTATCGATAAAATAGACCGTGATGAATGTTTTGTCTTACCAATCTATTTAAACGGTGCTGCCGATTGGGATAGGGATTTTAACATGTTGCATGAGGTAATTGCCGAACTAAATTCAGAAAATTTAATTATTATAGGGGATATGAACGCTAGAATCGGTGAAAGTCAAATACTGCCCCAGGAATTAAGTCCTTATGTACATAAGCTATCGCTAAACCGCGCCTCAAAAGACGCTAAGATCTGTGGGAAGGCAAAGAAACTAATTGAGTTTATGGACGAAAATGGTCTGATCATTTTAAATGGAAGATCGAATGGGGACCCTAGGGGAGACTATACTTTCGTTGGGCACCAAGGGAAATCTGTGATCCCCGTTGATTTGGAAACATGACTTGGATATCGGTCACGTTTCAAATTCCTTGTTTAATATTATCTTTCTTCCCGGGAAGTGTTTTTTGTATTAAATGTCATCTTTAAGTGATGTTATTGACTTTTAATCGAGAGGTTCGTGAAAACTTTTTCATTTTATTCACTATCTTATGAAGTTAAAATCATCGTTGTTCAGAACGTTAGTTGAGTGTTTGGCCGCTGTCCATAATTCGCGCTAGTTTAAAGTCGCTCTCCAGTGGTTATAGGGTACTCCTGCTTTTCATCTTTAACGTATTGTAACCTCCGTCCATAACATAAACAATGCCTAAAACATCAACAGCTGATAAGACCACAGTCGAGGTTGTTCGTAAATCGGAGTCACTGAACAAGGTATTTGAACGTTTGATGGTTCTGTGTGGACAAAGTTCCGTCTCTGATCAGATTGGTGATTATTTGAAATCATTGCGCGAGTTTTCATCCCTGATCCCTAAAGCCATGTTCAAGAAATCTTTGGCGTCTCTTCAATTTATTATAGAACACTTATTATCTCAAGAATTTGAGTTGTCTAAAACAAAATCTGACCTCGGTATACTTAAGGCTGAAAATAAAGAAATTGCTGCCTTATATGATGAGGAGACCCGTCATCTGCAGGACTTACTGATATATGATACTCTTACTCCGGTGTCCTCATCTATTGTGGATAAAAGTCAACAAACTAACATTCCTGAGCTGAGTGACTTCTCGATCCAAGCGTCCTCGTCTACTGTGGACAGATGTCAACAAACAAATATTCTTGATTTGAGAAACTTTTCGGTCCAGGTAGGAGATGACAAATTTGTTGATAAAATTCATTCGGACTTGTCTTCTGAGATTACTGATCTCCAGTCACGTATCACCGAACTTCAAGAAAACATTGATTTTCTAAGTCTGGAGAACGCCCGTCTAACTATAAAGATTCATGACTGTCGTGTTTCTCCTCCTCAATCATCTACGCCCCGTGTTTGTACAGGCACATATGCTCATCGTATTTTGTCTACTACAACCTCGGCTGACATTGACCTTGTGGCTTCTCCATCTTCTGGCCATAACCGTTCAAGGGCCTCGCAGTATGGCACCCCG
Organism: Orius insidiosus; assembly: GCA_014119065.1. Classification (NCBI taxonomy): domain Eukaryota; kingdom Metazoa; phylum Arthropoda; class Insecta; order Hemiptera; family Anthocoridae; genus Orius; species Orius insidiosus. The sequence goes on along the minus strand of JACGAQ010000333.1, from coordinate 11,948 downwards.
TCGTCGATTAATACTATCATCAAACAGTCTTCCGCTGGCTCGAGAACCATCCGTACTTCTCACCTTATGAACACCGCTGAAAACCACGCTCTTCCTATGGACCTGTCTTCAGAAAAGCTGCCTACTCGTAATGGCCCCAAATTCATTGTCATTGGTGATAATTTTACATCAGGCATCCCTAATATTTTGAATGACTATATCCCTCGTTTATATGACATCACCTCCCATATCAGGATACGGGGTTTGTTCCAGGATGTCAAGAGGAATGAATTAGAGTCCTTGAGTTATAAGGACTTTGTGTTGCTGTCTGTTGGGTACAACGACATTGAGCATAACGAGTTGAGAGCTCTGAAAGTAAATGTATATAAATTCATACTGAACCAGTGTTTAGGCACAAATTTAATTATAATGGGAGTTCCATACAACTACTGTCTTCCCTCGTGGTCAATAGTAAACAAGACAATCTATAGGTATAACAAATTTTGTATCGTCTGAGTTTAAAGTTTAAAAATGTCCATATTGTTAAATTAGATCTCCTTTGTTCTGACATGTTAATGGATACAGGACCAGCTATCAGTAGAGCAGGTCGTTCGGTAGTTGGTAAAGATATTTCAAAATTAGTTGACAATATCAGCAAAGAGCAACTTGTTGTAAACGGTTTCATCGATTTTATGCACCCCTCAGCCATAACAACCATTTTTTAGGGGACATGTCGTCAGTGACGGAAATCCCAGAGGGTTAAACAGTAAATTTATTAGAAGTGGGGCCACCGATAATGGCCCAAATCATGTTCTAGTCTTTAAAAGTGATATTTTAAAAGGAAATGTAAAAGCTCAGCAAGATTTTCTTCTAAATTTAAACCATGATGATGTTGGAAAAACTACCTGTGATGTAAAAACCTGTGATATAAACTTCTGTGATACCGATAAAAGTAATGTTAATAATATGTCTCAAATTTACTACCAAAATGTTAGAGGTTTACGTTCAAAAACGAATCAATTTTATCTTAGTAGCTTTTCATCCCAGTATGAAATAGTAATAATATCAGAAACTTGGCTTAACGACTCTGTACTATCTTCCGAACTGTTTAACCCAGCTTATAATGTTTTAGGTGTGACCGCTCTTCAAGTAACAGTATCAAATCTGATGGAGGTGGAGTCTTGATTGCAGTTAAAAATGATTTCGTGGTTAAGAAGTTGTCTCCACCAAATGGTAATGTTGAAGATGTTTGGGTCGCTGTGTCGATGAAAGGTTTCACTTTGATACTTGGTGGATTTTACATCCCCACTGACTCATCTGAATTTATCTATGCTTGTTTCTTTGAGAACTTTGATTACGTCTTGTCTTTGTATTCCAATATCAAATGTATAGTTGCAGGTGATTACAATGTTCACTCAGGGGCGAAAGGTGCAGAACTACAATTGTCCCGATGGATGGAAGTACTTTCTCTTGTTCAATCGAACTCTATTCTGAATGCTGATGGGAGAGTTCTTGATTTTGTCTTCTCGAATTTTGATGAGGTAAACATTGATCATGACATACTACCTTTTGTACCAGAGGATGCGTACCATCCAGCCCTCGCTATTTCATGTTCCTTTACTGCTCCTATCAGATTGCTTAAAGCTGTAGAAGTGGACAGAAAATGGAATTTCCATAAATGCAATTTCTCATTAATGAATGAGCATTTATCCTCCTTAGATTGGTCGTTTCTTGAACATTATGATCTCGATACTGGAGTTGAAATGTTTTATTCGATTATATATCAATTATATGACGAGTGTGTCCCATTAAAGAGGGTTACTCCGTCCAGCCGTTTCCCCTCTTGGTTCTCAAGGACAACAGTCAACCTGTTAAATAGAAAAAACCGATTGTAGGGGCTAATGCCCTAACGTTAATTTTGTATTTTTGAAGGGACCCCACCGTTAACACTCCCTTTTTGTGGGCATGTGTTTCAGCCCTTATGACTAAGGGAGGTGGGCGTTGTACCTCTACACTCTCCTTGTGCAGGGAGTATGTGTATTGACCTACCTGACGGTAGGTGGTACAGAAAGGGTCCGGGGAATCGAGTCGTTTTTTATTAAGAAACGACAGAAAAACTTGTTCGATTTTTTTGGATCCTCCTGGCGGCTTTTTGGATGGTCCGTGGGTCCAGAGTCGTTGGCGTTTAAAGGGTCGACTGGAGTGGCCTCTATGGAGCTGAGGATATCTTGTGAATAGTGATTCCTTTGAAGTCTGGATAAAGACTGATTAAACTTCGGCGATCCCCCGGTTTATATAGGGCTTCCTCGACCCCTCATTGGTTGAAACTCGTCAGCCAATCAGGAGGCCGGGATTTGCTAGGGGAATTTCGGCCGATTTCTTTATTTATTTTTATACAATTTTTCATTTGTTTAAGCGGCCTTATTTGGGGCCTACAACATAATATTGAATTTACAAGAATTTTACAATAAATAAAGTATTACATTTTTATATTCAACGGCCCTTTTCAGGGCCAACAGAATTGTATTGACTAGTGACGCGCTCTGTTGGTGGCGAGGTGTGACTCTTTTGTTTTGAAGGGTGGTGGTAGATGGCGTAGCCGCCACAGAGCTCCCCCCAAAAGAGTCACCGCGGTGCTTCCATCATGCGTCAAAGTGGACCTTCTTCTTAACGCTCCTTCCAGACCGTGTGATGACCGGCGGGGCTGTGTTGCTTGGGGCAGCCGTAGGGGTCGGAAGACGTACCGGTGTCGTCATGTGTGGCGAACTTCCTGGAGTCGTGTTGGTCGGAGGTGCGCTGTCATCTCCGAGGAAGGCGGGTTTCACTCTGTCGATTGAAATTGTCGATTCTTTCCCGAGGATCTTGACGCGAATGGTTTTTTCCGTTCGTGCTACAACTTCGAATGGTCCTTCATAGGGCGGCGTAAGTGAACGTTTCAGCCCTTCAACCCTAACAAAAACGTGGCTGCAGGTCCGTAGGTCCTTTGGTACGAAGGTTTTTGTGTCCGCACTTCTGGGAGTGACCGGGCGGAGAGATCGCATGCTGGACTGCAAGTGTTGCACAAAGTCTTCCTTGTCAGGGGTAGAGGTTGAAGGAATGATGAGATCGCCTGGAAGGCGAAGCGTAGTCCCATAGACCATTTGGGCCGGGCAGTGGTGTTCGTCGTCAAGCGTTGAGCGGAGGCCGAGAAGGACGATAGGTAGGTGTCTTGTCCAATTAGAGTGGGCGTCTCGCGCCATGAGTGCTGCCTTCATCGTACGATGGAAACGTTCTATCTTTCCGTTCGCTTGAGGATGGTACGGCGTTGTTCTGATGTGTTCGATCCCGAGGAGCGCGGATAGCTGCTGGAACAGTTTTGATTCGAACTGTCGACCCTGGTCCGTCGTAAGACGGTGCGGGGTTCCGAACCGAGAGATCCAGTGCGTGACAAAAGCTTGCGCGACGGTTTCGGCTGTTATGTCCTCAATTGGTACCGCTTCAGGCCATCGCGTGTATCGATCGATCATGGTCAGGCAGTACTGTCGTCCTTGGGAGGGTGGAAGAGGTCCGACGAGGTCGATGTGTACGTGCTCGAACCTTCCAGCTGGTTGGAACACTCCGAGAGGCGAGATGGTGTGGCGAGAAACTTTTGATTTTTGGCAGGCGGTGCAATTTTTGACCCACTTGCCGACGTCTGCATTTACGCCTGGCCAGAAATAGCGTTTAGAGACCATCTTTCGGCTGGCCCTTGTGCCAGGATGACTCGGAGTATGTACTCGGTCGAAAGCTGCCTTCCTGAATGTCGGAGGAAGGTATGGCCGTGGAGTGGCCGTAGATGTAAGTGATAGGACTGATGTAAGTGAGCCGGGTATGTTGATTCGCTTCAACGTGAAAGATTCTCCAGACGGTAGTTTGCCGTCTTCTTCTTTTCTCTGCGCGGCGTCGAGGGCTTCCCACTGTGTAGAGGTTTCTAACTCGTCCAAGCGGGAGAGGGCGTCGGCCACGGGATTGTCTTCACCGTTGATGTGCCGCATGTCCGTGGAGAACTGGGCGATGTAACTCAAGTAGCGAGTTCGGATTGGTGAAGCCTCGGTCGAGGTGTTCGAGAAAGCGAAAGTTAACGGCTTGTGGTCAGTCCGTATGACGAAATTTCTCCCTTCTAGGAGAGGGCGGAAGTGACGTACCGCTTTGTAAATGGCGAGAAGTTCTCGATCGTAGGTAGCGTACTTCTGTTGGGCCGGAGAGAGCGCTTTTGAGAAAAATCCCAGAGGTACCCATGAGTCGTGGTCTCGTTGCTGTAAGACGGCCCCGATTCCTATATTTGAGGCGTCGCAGTCTAGCGAGATTTCGGCGTTCGGAGCTGGATGCCCGAGGCGAATGGCGTTGAACAAGGCTTCCTTCGTCTTTTCGAAAGCTTCGGACGATTCAGAAGTCCAGTCAATCGGGCGCTTATCGTTTTTCTTGCTCCCCTTAAGGTAAGCGTTGAGGGGGCGCTGGATCTCGGCGGCATGAGGCAGGCAACGACGGTAAAAGTTTATCATTGCTAGGAATCGGCGTAGTTCCTGGATTGTAGTCGGTTTCGAGTAGGCGAGTAGGGCATCCACTTTTGATTTTAAGGGCGCGATTCCGTTTTTGTTCACGTTATATCCGAGGAATGTGACTTCTTCTTGTCCAAAGACACACTTATTGACTTTAATTGTCAAACCGTGCGTTTGAAGGCGCTCGAAAACTTTTCGGAGGTGATTCCGGTGTTCTTCCTCGGAGGAGGAGGCGATGAGGAGATCATCAATGTAGGCGAAAACAAAAGGCAGGTCCCTGAAGATTGAGTCCATGAAACGCTGAAAAGTCTGCGCGGCGTTTCGGAGCCCGAAACACATCCGTGTGAACTCGAAGAGACCGAAAGGCGTGATGAGAAGCCCTCACACTTCCTCCGTTCTATGCGACAGAAAGCTGGAACCCTCCTCTCCGACGACATGCTAAAAAACCTCTGGCTTCGTGCGCTTCCTACACGAACACAAGAAATTCTCACGACTGTGGACACAGAAGATTTAAATAAATTGGCGTTAACGGCGGACAAAATAGCCGAAGTCGACAAAACAGCAGTTTTCTCTGTTTCTACCACAACTTCTCACGCAGCGTCTAAAAACGACGTAGAGGAATTGTCTCGTCAGATAATGGAACTCACTAAACAGGTTCGACAACTCCAGAGAAGAGACTCACGAAGCCGTACACGCGAAAAATCGCCATCGAAACAAGATTCTTCCCCAAACGAGCTTGGAAAGTGTTACTACCACAAGCGTTTCGGAGCGAAAGCCACGAAATGTACGCAACCTTGTTCAGAAACACTTTCAAAAAACTAGCCGCGCCTGCAGCTCCACGGGCGGAGTCTGATACGGCGCTTGACTCCATATCCGCCCGTCTTTTCATTACCGACCGTTCAACTAAATTTCTTTTCTAATAGACACCGGCGCCGCCGTTTCCGTAATTCCCCCGCAGAAGAAGGGAGCAGTACCATGCAACGAGCACGCTTTATTTGCGGCAAACGGATCCCCTATCTCGACTTACGGTTCTACACCACTTAGCCTCGACCTCGGCCTCCGCCGACCCTTCCGTTGGGAGTTCATAGTTGCTGATGTAAAGAAGCCCATCATTGGAGCAGATTTCTTAAATCATCACGGCCTTATCGTCGACATCCGCGGCCGTAGTATAATAGACCGCGAAACTCGCATCAGGGCAACCGCAAAAACGGTCCTCGCCGCTATCGACGTTCTGAGTACGGTCCCGCCTACATGCCGTTACGGCGACATCCTTCGCGAATTCCAGGACGTCACACGGCCTGCTTTTGCCTCGGGCACGATCAAGCACAACGTCGAACATTTCATTGAAACGACCGGACAACCAGTAGCCGCCAAGGCGCGACGCCTGCCTTCAGAAAAATTCGAAGCGGCCAAACAAGAATTCCAAAGGATGATGGAAGAAGGTATTTGTCGGCCCTCAAGAAGCCAGTGGGCAACACCGCTCCACATCGTGAATAAACCAGACGGTTCGATCCGTCCCTGCGGAGATTACCGTCGTCTAAACGATAGGACAACTCCTGACCGTTATAGTATCCCGAATATCGGCGACTTAAACATAGGCCTGCACGGGAAAAGTATTTTCACCACACTGGACCTCGAAAGGGCATATTTCCAAATCCCGATAGCCGAAGCTGACATTCCGAAAACTGCGATCATCACGTCGGGGTCACCAGTGTAGGGCTAATGCCCTAACGTTAATTTTGTATTTTTTGAAGGGACCCCACCGTTAACACTCCCTTTTTGTGGGCATGTGTTTCAGCCCTTATGACTAAGGGAGGTGGGCGTTGTACCTCTACACTCTCCTTGTGCAGGGAGTATGTGTATTGACCTACCTGACGGTAGGTGGTACAGAAAGGGTCCGGGGAATCGAGTCGTTTTTTATTAAGAAACGACAGAAAAACTTGTTCGATTTTTTTGGATCCTCCTGGCGGCTTTTTGGATGGTCCGTGGGTCCAGAGTCGTTGGCGTTTAAAGGGTCGACTGGAGTGGCCTCTATGGAGCTGAGGATATCTTGTGAATAGTGATTCCTTTGAAGTCTGGATAAAGACTGATTAAACTTCGGCGATCCCCCGGTTTATATAGGGCTTCCTCGACCCCTCATTGGTTGAAACTCGTCAGCCAATCAGGAGGCCGGGATTTGCTAGGGGAATTTCGGCCGATTTCTTTATTTATTTTTATACAATTTTTCATTTGTTTAAGCGGCCTTATTTGGGGCCTACAACATAATATTGAATTTACAAGAATTTTACAATAAATAAAGTATTACATTTTTATATTCAACGGCCCTTTTCAGGGCCAACAGAATTGTATTGACTAGTGACGCGCTCTGTTGGTGGCGAGGTGTGACTCTTTTGTTTTGAAGGGTGGTGGTAGATGGCGTAGCCGCCACACCGATGTTACCGGAAATACAAAGAACTAGAAAAGCAGAGGATTATAGGGAGTTCTCAAATGTAAGATCACAATCGAAGTCTTCAACTAAGTCTGACTATGATAAGTTCATTTTATCTACGGAGGAGCGTATAAATGATAATGTTCAGCATATATGGTCGTTTATGAAATCTAAACAAAAGCAAGATGGTTATCCTCGCATCATGCATGAATCTGGGCGTGGGATTCTGGAAAATGACTCAAATGTTGCTAATGCCTTCGTGGATGTTTTTCAAGGGAATTTTAACACTCCTATGATTAATCCATATCAATCAATTACTTCAGTACCACCAAATGATGTTCTCTGCAATGCCGATATAGGTAGTCGAATCTGCGATATTAGATAAATTGTTACTATTAGATGCCAATAATGCTCCAGGTCCAGACCAAGTACCTGCTTCCGTTCTCAAGTTTTGTGCCAAAAATTTGGCTACACCTTTGTTTCTACTGTTCCAAAAATCTTTGTCCACAGGGAAAATGCCTGACATTTGGAAAGTGAGCTATGTCATACCTATATTCAAGAAAGGGGACCGGTCTATGGTAAACAACTATCGGCCGATTTCCAAGCTCTCTACCATCCCAAAAATCTTAGATGGGGTCTTGTCCGATCTATTATCACTTCACTTTAATTCCTACCTTTGTGATAAACGACATGGGTTTGTTAAGGGGAAATCGACATCAACTAATTTATTAATTTATCGAGAGTTTCTTACTGGTTGCATCGAAAAAGGGTTACAGGTGGACGTTATTTATACGGACCTTGCGAAAGCGTTTGACTCGGTTGACCACAATCGTCTACTGTTTAAATTGAAATTTTTGGGCATCACTGGTGCACTCTATGATTGGTTCGAATCTTACTTAACCAATAGAAAATCTTATGTGGTTTTTCGGGGTCAGCTCTCGAGAGAATTACTGTTGTCTTCTGGTGTACCGCAGGGCTCTCATCTTGGTCCCATTCTGTTCTTGCTCTACTTTAATGATGTTTTCAGTTGTTGCTCTTCAGCTTCTATGCTAGCCTTTGCAGACGATGTTAAGCTTTTTAAATGTGTAAGTGGTTACTCTGATTGCTTGGCGTTAAATGATGATCTAACCGAGTTCTCCCGATGGTGTTCAGAAAATGGCTTAGATTAGAGGTGTCCAAATGTATGGTAATAAGTTTTGGTCGAAAGAAAAGTCCGATAACTTTCAACTATTCAATTTCCAGTCAAAGTATTGCAAGAGTTACCTCAGTTCGGGATTTGGGGGTAATATTTGATGAACAAGTTACTTTTGGTCCTCATATCGAGAATGTCATCTCATGGTCTTACAGAATGGTCGGTTTTATAAGACGTTCAACCCAGGACTTTAAAAATGTTCAGACTGTTCGTTCTTTGTACGTCGCTTATGCTCAAAGTTTGTATGACTATGCATGTGCTGTCTGGCAGCCCTATCACGTTTATCAGGTTAAGGAGCTGGAGCGTGTTCAGAGGTCTGCGCTCAAGCATCTGTGCTACATTGAAAGGAAAGGGATTTATTTTGATAGTAAACTATTGATCAGTGGCGATCACACTTCCATATGCTGGCCCCGTCCGCACGGATGGATTATCTAAACGTCTCTTTGATTTGGAAACTTATTAATAATAGGGTGAACTGTAGTCAGTTACTTGAAAAGATAGCCTTTCATGTCCCTAATAGAAATCTTCGAAAAAAAAATTGTTTGCCGTCCAATATCATCGCACCGGGTATGGGCAAAATCTTTCATTCTCTAGGCAATTATGTACGTTCAACAATCTAGAATCAAACTTGACATTGACCTCTTTACTCAGAGTCTCCCAGCCATCAAACGGAACATAATGAATCACTTTCTGAATAAATAAGTAGACACTATCCTTTTGATGTGAATTTGGTTTACTAATTGTAAATTTTTTTTTTTTTTTTTTTTTTTTTTTTTTTTTAAAGAGTTTTATTTTTGGTGTTCAGAGGTAGTATTTCTATGTCCTTTTAGGTTTTATTATATACATATGTTATTCTTGTTGCTGTTACACCTATTGTTATACCTGCACAACTTGTAACCTTAATTATTTATTTATATAAAATGTACATATTTTCTATTTTATATCTGTTTATATATATCTTATATTTAAGTTTAATTGTAATTGTTTAAGCACTATTTGGGCTAGCCCCGTAACGTGTAAAAACTAAATAAATAAATAAATAGATTTATGTAGCGTTTCAGTTAATATGATAGAGCGGATTCTGGATTTTCATGTTGTCTCGGAAATTTTCTCGGACCACCTTCCGATCTGTCTTACTCTCCTAGATCATGGGTTAACTGAGGAAGTGGGACTCTCCCCCTTACCCCAACTAAATGGTCTGAGGATCGTAGAAAAAACTACCAACAAAAACTCAAAGATCTTTGCATGCAACCCACCCTATTTACGCTCCCTTAAAATTCGCTCGATTGGCTCTTGTCCTTAATCTACACTGCAAGTCCGATATCAAAAATGCCTAATTCTATTGGCACAATTCGTAACAGGTCTGGTTTGATTGGGAGTGTTTCAATGCTAGGAAAAAATGTTTTACTATGTTGAACATGTTTCGTAAGTCTGATTCCGATAACTCTAGGAGAAAATATAATTTGTTAGTCAATCAAATGACTACAAATCGATTGTACTGTAAAGTGTTTATTAATTTCGTATAAATTTTTATAAAATTTTACCTGTAAAGTGAAATCGAAATTTATAGTCACTTCTAGTTCTTTATGTTTTACTATAATGAATTTGAATTAAAACAGATGTTAGCCGAAAGAACCAAAAACCTAATTTCAAATTACATCTCCCCCCCCCCCCCCCACAAATGACGAAAGTTTACTGATATGTACATAATTCAAACGTCTATTTTCTAAGTCTATTTCGTATATCACATTTGATATCTTCCTTTTCACTCTTTAAGGACCTGAACGAATAGGATCTAACTTCTTTCTGTTGAGTTTGTTCCCAACGTCTACATACACCATATCTCCAGGTCGAAATTCAACATGTCGCTTTAGACGATCAAACCGACGTTTATTCGCATCATGATACCGCTGAGAATTTTCAAAAGCTTGAATTCTATCTTCTTGATAATTTGACGGGATCATTAAAGGTTCTGGCACAATCGATGATATTTTTCCGAACATTAATAACATGGAGCAAATTTCGTAACACTATGAGTTGTCCGATTATATTCTTCCGTGCACTCCGTTGCAATCGTTGACCAAGGTCTCTGAGGTTGTTCACTCAATTTACAACGTATGCGATTAACAAGAGTTTGATTTAGCCTTTCATTTAAACCGTTCGAAAAAGGACAATCAACCGATGTAAAAATTATAGTGACACCATGCCTTCGCAAAAAATTTCGAAACATACTCGAATTTATTCCAGCGTATTGATCTGCTAGTAAAATCTTTACCTTGTTTGCTAGTAAAATCGGACGTAAAAACGTTATAAGATCTGTAGCTCTCTGTCCACAAGATGAGAAGGTATAAGCAAACCTCGAAAAATGATCCACTAAAAGATGAAGATAACGTTTCGAAGTTCCGTAACCAGCAAAACCTCCAATCGTATCCAATGACATAATCTCGAACGGTTCCTTAGCAGGACCCAATTGGGATAACAATCCAAATTCACGACTTCTCCGAGTTTTGTGCTTTCTGCAAATCTCACATCGAGCGCAAAAATCCTGAATATGTAAATCCATGTTTCGAAAATAATAAAACGGTCGTAATTTATTTGCAAGATGACCAACACCAACATGCCCATAGTGATTATGAACTTTTTTAATAAGACCTTTTCCAAATTCTTCCGATACACAGATACGTTCTCTGTTTCTCAATTTCTTAAACATAAGTCCATCTTTCCAAAAATACTTTGATCAGATATCGAATTATTTCGTTGATCAGACCGAATCTCTTCAAGCGACACTAAGTTAACAACACGAAGAACTTCATCAGAAGCATCAAAGTACTCTAAAACAGGATTTCGAGAAAGAGCGTCCGCTTCTTGGTTAGTGGAACCAGGAGAATAACGAACTCTGAAATTGTATTGTGTAAGATAGTAGACCAAATCTCCCAACTCTTCATCTGTCCGAGCTTTCAATTTTAAATTTTCCAAAGGTTTGTGATCCGAAACAACTTCAAACGTAATACCAATAAGCCAATGTTGCCAATATTGAATCGCTTCCTTAATTGCCAAACATTCCAAATATATCTCTTTCTTCTTTGATTGGGCAGGTGAAAATTTCTTAGAAAAATAAGCCACAGGATGCAATTCTCCCGAGTCCTGAATCTGCTTTAAAACAGCTCCGACTTCGGTATTACTCGCATCTGTAAACAGATACGTTGGACGCACTGGATCAAAAATCGCCAAAATCGGACTTGTACATAAATAATTTTAATTTCTTCAAAAGTTTTTTCACAATCCACTGAAATTCCGTTTTATCTCGAAGCAAATTATGCAGAGGTTCGAGAAGCCGAGTATAATCCGGGATATACTTATGATAAAAATTCAGTTTTCCAAGGAATTGCCGGACACACTTCTTGTTTTCTGGTCTAGGAAAATCCCGAATAGCTTTCAAATTGTCATGATGAGGTCTAACAGAGTTATACCCTAGAATATGGCCAAAATTTTACCGAAGAATGAGCGAAATTACATTTTGATAATTTTAATTTAAAACCTTCCGACTCAATAGCCACTAGCAACTTCTGCAAATGTTCAATATGTTCTTCAAAAGTTTCGAAAAGATCAATATGTCATCAATATAATTTGCACAAATTCCGAGCAGCCATGACGGCGAATGTACTCGAAAGAACTCTTTGAAAAACTGCAGGTGAAATCTTCAAACCAAACGGTAACCTTTTCCATTGATAGTGACCTTTCTGAGTGACAAATGCAGTCTTATGTCGATCTTTTTCCCGAATTGGTATCGTCCAAAACGCCGAACTAATGTCCACAACCGAAAACCACTTAC